>JASAOA010001174.1:0-13491 GCA_030849815.1 Vickermania spadyakhi | reverse complement strand
AGCGCTCCCTTCTTCTACGCGAGTTTCTGCACCCACGACAGTTGGAAAGAGATGGCGAAGGAGCAGCGCCGTATGGTGCTGCTGCAGCGAGCCGGTAAGCGAAAGCAGCAGCAGGAGCAGCAGCAACGCGATCGGCGGCAGCGTCGGGCGGGCAGTGACAGCAGCGCGCGGGGCGTCTCCACGGGGCGAACCGGCACCTCGGAGGGCCCTCTGGAAGGCGTCCCCTCCTCCGCGGCCTCGTACACCTCTGTGATGTCTGCGGAGAGCCGAGCCTCGCGCTTATCGATGCTCTCCACCCTCTCCGCAGCTTCCGCGGCCTCGTTTGAGAGCTTCTTGTCCATTTTACCACCAGAGGCGGAGGACGTGGAGGGTCGCGAGCGTCACGAGTCCGAAGACGGCAATAGTAATCTGCCCCTCATCCTACTGGAGGAGTGCGTTCTCGCTCTCTACAGCTTCATGCAGGCGTACCCCCCTTCCTTCACCGGGCGTTACGGGCTTCGTGAAGCAGCGTGGGACAACATTGCCAAGTGCTTCACGATTGTGCAGAGCACACTGACCTCCGCCTCCACCCTTTCTACAGCGGGTGGGGAGGGAGCGAGTGCCGCGGCGTATTTGCAATGGGTCGCGCCGACTGCTTCGGTCACCAGTGCTCTCTTTGATCTTGGCCAGGATGTGCAGTACAATCATGGCCTCGGGTACGAGTGCCTTGCTCTGCTCTTCGCCAGTGTCGTGGCACCGCGACTAGAGCTGGACAGCACGACGTCTCCCTCCTCCAACACGACAGTCGAGCCGAATAGCGTCCTCCAGCAGTACGTCTGGTACCGTCCCAGCGACCCGGTGAGCGTGCAACAGCACTTGGAGTCAGCCTTGGCGGCGTGCCTGACGACCTACGAGGTTGTCGCGCCGCAGGTGGTGGATCGCTACCTGCGTACCATCCTTCAAATGGCCGCCAGAGCCATTCACACCCACACTCCCGCCACTGCGAGAGGGGAGGAGGACGGTGCGACCGCCAACGCACCTCACCGCGCTTCAGCGGCACCATTACAGGGGAAGCGTGGATTACTCCCGCTCGTGGAAGGGCGTGACGATGAGGATGACGATGCGGCGTGGAGGAGCAGAAGAAACAGGAAGGAAGCCTCGATGGCGCCGTCTTCACCGCAGCTGGGGGTGCAGTTCTTGTGTGCCTTGGTGGAACGCCTCGGTCGGAGTAACCAGCTGCCCATGTTCCTCGACGCGCTATTCGCCTCCTCCAGCATCGCTCCGTATTTGTCCAGTGAAGCCCAGGCACGAAACGGAGTGAGTGCGACCACCCCCAGCACCGACCTATCGCTCTCTTCGCATCTCCTTTGCACGGCGCTGCAGCACGATGTCATTCGGGAATCCTTTCTTCGCGCCTGCTCGGTGGCCATGGACGCGGAGCAGCTGCTTCAGTATTTTACCGGTCTTCTCACCGCCGTCACCACCGGGGTGGAGGAGCACCACGCCGATTTGCCGCAGCCGCAGTGCATTGCGTTATTGCTCCACACCCTCTCTCTCACACTCGTGGGCCTGCCCTGCAGCTCAGTCATTTCACGTCGTGTGCTGGAGCTCACCACAGAGCTGGAGCTGCTGCTGGTGGGCTTCATGAATCAATGCATCGAGACATTGCTGTGCGGTGCACCAGTAGGCGAACAAACGGAAGTGCAGCAACGCCAGTGGCGGTGTATTCTATGGCGTGCGGGTCTTGGCGCCCTCTATCACTGCCGTGCTCTCACTGCGGAGTGTCTACAGGACTTGGGCGAGGATAACATCAGCGACTACGTGGTGATGCTGGAGGAAACCCTCTGGCAGGTGAGCGAGAAGGTGGAGGCAATTTGTGGTCTGGAGAAGAGTGTCGATGAGTTGGAGAGCCTTGTCGCTGACTCGGGAGAGGAGTGCGCCAGTACAAGTGCCTCTATTGTGGTCTTTCTGGTCCTGCAGCGGCTTTCACTAGCCAGAACAGTAGCTGTGCTGCTACAGCGTGAAGAGGCCATACGTGTTTCGCAAGCGGGCGCCTTGAAACCACTCGTGCGGTGTATTCTCGACAAGCTTTCGCTCTATCGCGCGGTGTCCCTCGAGTCCCCCGGCCCAGAAGGAGCCGCACGACGCACCGCAGCGGCCTGGACCGCCGTCTCCGCTGCCAATCGGATGACCGTGGAAGAGTGGCGAGCGGTAGCGTGTTGGTCTGGCAATCATCACAAGCGACTGCGCACCGCACTGGTGGCGCTTCTGGAGGCCACCTTCTGCATGGCGCCACAGCTCGCCCGCTCGGACAGCTCCGTCTCCCAACCTCAGACGCTGGTGGGGCCGGCGACGGCTGCCGTATTCGTCTGGCTCCGACGGTGCTGGCGCAGTGTCGGGGGTCCACTGCTGCGCGCCGTCACGGACGTCTTTCTTCAGCATTTCGTGGACGAGGACTTGCGTGTCCAGGAAGCCGATGCGCTCCACACCCACACCGCCACGCCCATTGCCCTCGCTACCGAAGTTCTGCTGTGGGCGTACGACAACTCCGGCAACGTCCCCTACTGGCCCTCGTTGCTTGATCACTCGCTGTGTTCGCTGAAGCGTTGTGTGCGCCTGCTGAAGGAAGTGCGGAGCCACACAGCCGACAAGCTCTCCTCCACGCATCTCGCGGACAGTGCGGAGGGCGATGAGGAGACGGAAGAAACGCTACGGATGGCCGCAGCGCCGAACAAGAAGAANTCCCGCTGTGTGCTTTCTGAACCACAGAGTCAGAGTACGCTGACGCGCGTGCTCGGTCACGTCCTTCTTCAGCAGCGGCTCCACCACACTTCCAAGCCGTCGAGTCGAGCTGTTGAAGAACGCGTGGAGGACGACCTATCCGAACAGGGAGAAGCGGGGAAACGAGGCAGTGCAGAGGAGAGCCTCATCGTTCCCTGGTGGACTGCGAACGCGGGAGCGAACCGCTCTGGCGCGGTGAAGCGCGGCGTTCATCCGGACTACATGCACCACGTGGGTGTCCCCGTCGCCACGCTCTCTGAAGTGTCGCAGAATTTGCATCGTCACCATAAGCGACCGCGAAACGACGAGGAGGAGGCGCAACCACTCCTCCATGAACAGAAGACCCCTCGACGCGATCCGCCGCTGGAGCTGCTTCGAGAGTGGTGCTTCGAAGAAGAACTCATTCACTTGTGTGAAACGCTGTGGGTGGACCGCACCTGGATGGAGGACACCGTGCCCTCACTCCTCTTCTGTGGCGCCAACCCCTCCGAAAACAGCCCCGGTCAACACGCCGTCCCGTCCGTCCACGCTACGTTTATGGAGTTTATGCACGTCCTCTACGGTGTCACGCTCCGCACCGCGGAGGAGTTGCACAAGTGCGCCGCCGTCGTGACGGAGACGGAAGGAAAAGCGTCAGCCAAACGCAACGCTGGTCCGACGAAGACGTTTACGCCAAAGGACTTGAGCCGCTGTGCTCGTGAACTTCGGCAGTACGCACAGACCACCGTGATGCTGTTTCTACGCCCCGGTGTTGCGCCGCACACGTCCGGGGAGACGCACAACACCGCACATTGCGTGGCAGCGACCTGTTTGCTCCCCTTTCTTCGTGCGGCGGCCAGCGCTTCTAGCAGTCTCGGTCCCCTCAGCTTGAACTCTTTGACCGATCCCGAGGACCCGCATCTCCTCGTACTGAAAGATAGTTGGAAAGAACTCTTTTACACCCTCTTGTTAAATGTAATGCAGCGAGCGAAGTGTGTGGAGGAGGACGAGTCCTCTGCTGCGACCACACGGAGCCATAGTAGCACGGCTCCGTCTCATAACACGTCGAGAGGCAGTACGCCTGGTAAGCGGAAGCAGAAGCGCTTGGAATCGGACTCACCGGACGAGAGCAGTGACTTGGACGAAGGAAGTAATATGAAGCTCCATGAAGAAGCGCTCTCGTCTCTGGCTGCCGCACAAGCGTGGGAAGACGCTTGCTCCTGTATAAACCTCTTGTACCCTCTTCTTCGCCGTTTACTGGGGGTCAAGCCTTCCACCGGTGCGCCATCCAGCAAGCCGAACAGCCATTCGAGAGGGAAGAGCTACACGCCGGAGTACTACGATACGCATCTCGCGGAGGTGCTCTTTCCGTCCTGCTCCAGTGGAGAGCCGCCCAGCAGACTGCAGCACTTGTCCCAACTGACCACGCGTACCTTGACCAGCCTGTTTCTCGTCGCACCCCCCTCCTCCATAGTACAGGAGGCGGAGCGGAGAGCACCGACCGAAAACCGAAAGACTCGTCGGAGTGCCGAGGAGCAGAGTGGTGTAGAGGCGAGTCTGCTCGCCGTCGTCCGCAACATGCTGTCGTTTCTTCAGCTCGGGGCGGCATCCACCTCCCGCGCTCTGCAACACTTCACACGCTCGCGGAGCAGCCCCTCCGTCTCTCTGCCTTTGCAGCTCCAGTCGTCCAGCTCCTCGCTCGTCACGCTGTGGATCCTTATCAAGATGGTGGAGATGTGTCGGTCGCAGCACGCCACTCCAAGACTCGAGGACCCTCTGCCCTTCACCCCTTCCGGTGTGCTTTCTGTCGTCTTGTCGAACTACACGACGTCTTGGCAGACCACTAGCGCGGAGGGGAGTCCGAGCCCCACGCCCCCGCCGGCTTCGGGGTCCCGGGGAAAGCATCCTCCTTCACTTCGCCGTACCACACCATTGCGGGTGGAGGAGATGGCGCTATCGCTCGTGCAGCCTCTCCTTCAGTCCGCACGCCACTCGTCGCCGCAGCGGCTGCAGCTCTGGCCGTCGCAGTGTTTAGCGGATGTGTATCACCGAATGCAGCAGCTCGTCGCGGTGCAGGAGTCCCTCGCCGTGCTCGAGGCCACCGCAGCCCCGGCCGCGCTCCACCAGCTCCTGCACGCGTTGCTGCAGCACTTGCTGGGCCTCGCCAACTGGTCCAGCGTCACGTCCACCACGGTGGCCTCCGAGCGCTTTACGGCTTCCATTACCGCGCAGCCTTTACAGCGGTGTGGGGTGGCTCGCGCCGCCTGTCTGGTTGGCGCGTACGTTCTCCATCGTCTCTTCACTCGTGTGAGCGGCATGAAGCCAGCGGCGCTGCAGCGTAGTGTCCTGCAGCTGCTCCAGGCAGCCAACCACCTCTGTCTTTCCTTCGCTACGCAGTGCAGCGCCACGGTTCCGGCGCTTGAGGGGCGGAAACTCGCGGAGGAGGAGGAGGGAATGGAGAAGCTGCTGCAGTGCTCGACTCGGCCGCTGCGGCGCACCGTATTGGGGCTGCTGGTGCTGCCGCGTCCCCTCCTGTTCGGGACGTCCCCTGCCGCGGAGGAGTGGGAAGAAGCCTGGATGGAGGCGTCGTGGCACTTCGTGAGCGCCATCGTGGAGCAAGCCGTCTCGGCCATTCCCTCTCGCAAAGCTCCGCTGAGAGATCGTCGGCACAGCGCCGCAGAAGAAGCGCACGTTTCCCAAGCGGAAATGACCCTCATTCTCACACTGCTCACACGGCATTGGCTGCGGGAATCAGCGTCACGATCCCAGAGCGGTAACCATGGCAGTGTGCTCTGGAGTCGAGCGGAGCGCCTTCCTGTTCTCTTGAGCGGTCTGCTCGAGGTCCTGCTCGCGAACATTGCCGCGGAGCGCTACACGGTGGAGATTCTGCACGCCTTCAGCGCCATGTTGTTTCATCTCACTCGGGAAGCGGAGGAGCTCCCCGCCACTGCTGCGGGTGGACAGCGTCACCCCACCGCAGCCCCGAGTAGCGCAGACGGGAGTCCCCCGCGAGCGACACGCCGCACCGAAGCGACGGAGGTGGAGAGCAGCCCCTCCGCCCCTGGCACAGCGCACACGGCAGCACGCCTGCACGCCAATGCCCAGCGGCTGCAGCAGCAGCGGCGCCTCTTCGCCTTGGCGAGTGCGACAGCCGCCATGTTTCAGACGTGTGACAAGTACGTCTCCGTGTTTACCGCCTACTCGGGGGACACGGACGGCCTCGTGATGGATCTCTTGCGGTGCTTGCAGAAGTCGAAACTCCCCAAGAAACTCGCGCCACCGATCTCCTTTCGAAAGGGCCGCCTTGCCCCGCGCCCACAGGAGGACGGGCCCGACAGCACGCGCACCTTGTCGGACTTGGTGTACATGAGCGTGGGCTCGCTCGAGGGCCGCTCCGTGCTGCGGCAAGCTGCAGAGCGGCTGGAGGAGCAGGAGGGCGTCAGTGGCGGTAGCTTGATTGGTCGTCAGCTGTTTCAAGTCGAATAGAGATACACGATAATGCCGTAAGAATACAACGTGCGCATGCGCCACACAAGAAATAGGAAGGAAGGCTTGAGAAGTGGAAAAAAATAAAGAAAAGTAACCTATCTCTATATACTGTAATCCTAAATCTTCGATTAAAAACCACGTTTCATTAATTATTTTTTTTTTGATAGAAATAATATCTTACCATTCTCTGAAACACCCTCTTTGAAGCAGTAAGTAGCACAGACTTAACCTTTCATTAAAGCAAACCACAAGCCGTAGCCCTTTCGGCGGTTAAGAAGAAGCCAAAAGAGCTACGGTGTGAATGTGTCAGGGGGCCCACTTGCTTCACACACTGCAGATTTTCTTTTCCCGTACTCTCATTATATCGTAGATAAATACTCAATGCGCTCTTTTTTGTTTTTCCTCCTTCGTTCTTTTTTTATTATTATTTTTTATGTTGTTGTTGAACGATGCAGAAGTTTATATCTTTTTTTTTTTTTTTGGCAAAACCAGTTTAGATACATCAACACTTCACTGCCATTCGGTTCGGGTGATGATCTTTCGTGAAGAGATCGACTCGTTCCTCTCGTTGAGGTTTCGAGACGTCTGCCGTCAGGTGTCGCAGATTCTCGTGATGATGGCCATTGCGATGGTCTGTTGGCGGCACCTCGAGTACGTCACGCACTGCCCGAGCACAATGGTGGTGGTCATTAGCGGGAGTATGGAGCCCGGGTACGCCCGCGGTGACCTCATTCTCCTGCACCGGCGCCCTGACACGGAGATTCACGTGGGGGATATTATTGTCTACCACGCAAAGGACCGCGAAATTCCAATTGTTCATCGAGTACTGCGTCTCCACCAGCGCGAGCGCGACGGGAAGCGGTTGTACCTTACCAAAGGAGACAACAACCCGTTTGATGACCGCCAGCTGTACCCGCCGGGCGTCGACTGGGTGGAGGAGGAACAGATCATTGGCTCGGCCTTCGCGTACATCCCACGTATTGGCTACCTCACCCTCGTCATGGCAGAAATCCCTCTGATGCGCTACCTCTCGCTCGCTCTTATCGTCTTTTTCTTCATTACTTTAGAGGAGGATTAGATCGAGGTGGTAGTGCTGTGCAGCGCAAGAACCAGAGAGAAGAAAAGTGAATGAGATAGAAAAGGGAATAGGAAACCAGAGTCCTTCCTAAATGTGTGAGTAGAGTGGTTGATTTAAAGGTAAAATAAAATAATAAACAAGAAAAATCTTTAATAATGTGACTCGAGTGTACACTGCTCTCCCCTAAGCCAATTCTCTATTTGTGTGCCCGTTGCTCTTTCTCTGTCTCATTCCTCCCCGGCATCTGTTCGATTCCTTTCTATGATAGAGAGAATTCATCTTCGTTCTTTTATTTATTATTATTATTATTTTTGCTTTCGATTTTTGGTTGGTAAAAAGAGATTCCACTTCATTCCTAATTGTTACTCTTTAGGCATTATTTTTTTCTCTTTTTCTTCCTTTACGAGCCATTCGCAACTCTCTCTTTTTGTTTTCGTTTTGTTCTTGAAAGCTTCAAAGAACAGCAAGAAAAGAAATTGCTTAAGAGTGTATTACCGTCATCTTATTGTTTTTCTTTGCTTCTGTTGAATCCGCTGTATTGATTGTGGTCCAACAATTCTCGCACTCATTCATTACTATAATCAACCATTCCATGGCACGTCTCCCTCGAGCGCTGACGCTGGTGGTGCTGCTCGCTGCCGTGCTCACGGTTTCCCTCGGTCGAGCGGCAGACGGGGATGTGGCGGACACGGGTTACTGGACCGTGACGGGCCCCATACCGGCAAGCGATTGCTCCATCGTGACCCCCAACCCGCCGTACACCAACTGTGACAACTTCCCGGCTCCCACCGGTGACGCGGACATCTTCAAGAATCTCCCGTGGTCGAACGCCGACTACAAGGCGTGTGTGATTGACCGCTGCAACTGCACCGCCGCCGCGAACACCCTCGCGCCGAGTTACCAGCCCAACGGCATTTACTGCCAAGACGGCCTGGAGTGGGCGGAGAGCGGCGAGACGGGCTGCAATGCGATGGTCGACTGCTTCAAGAAGTTCTGGCAGTGCACGACGTACATCACATGGAACCGCTACCTCAATCTTGGTCTGGATGCGCTGGAGGCGAGCGAGAAGGTGTACGTGAACGCTATTCTCGAGCACGGTGAGTCACTGGGCGAGTCCTTCGAGGAGACGAACCAGTACAAGAGCTGTGCGGCCATTCAGTGCGAGGCCGCAATGTCCCGCAAGAACTGCGGACTCATCACCTGCCGCCCCAACAACACGCAATGCGTTGACTTCATTCAGTCCCCGCCGGCACCGATGAACGAAGTCCTGTGCTCCGCCGCCTGCCAAGGGGCGTTGCTGGTGATGGCGCTGACCATCGTCTCGATCCTCCTCAGCTGCACCTGCGGCTGCTGCTGCCCTCCTCGGGTCCGCCAGCTGAAGCCGCTCGTCGCGGAGGCGGACCAGCTCTCCCGCAGCTCTGCCATCATCTCGTCCTCCGACAACGACGAGGCCGAGCAGCCCCTCCAGCACCACGCGCCGAGGGACTAAATAACACCCAGCAACGAGAGAGAGCGAGCGAGAAGGAAAAACCCAGGGTGTTGTTGTCGGTGCGGCACTTCTCCTTGCAGTAGCAACCTTTCTGTGTGTTACTCCTCTGTATTTAAAATATAAAAAAGAAATGTCACTGAATGTATTGTGTGTTGTGAGAGAGGGGGGGAAACCCACATTCTAAGTGATTCTTCTTTATTTTCATTTCTGTTGCTTTCGCAGAGGGAAAAAAAGAATAATGGAAAAAAAGAAATAAAAGTTTAATGATGTGGCTACACAGTGATTCTACAGAGATATAGAACGCATTTAACACATAATATTATGCCTGGGACGTTTAGTGGAGTGTAGGGATAGTCTTTGAGGGGAGGTACACGCTGTACACACTGAAACTAATCATTATTATTTTTAATTTTTTTTGATATTGCGTTGTTATTTTCACAACATACAAATATATTATTACTATTTTTATTTAAAAAAAATTACTCCACAACCAGAAACACGAGAAATAACGGAACTCTGGTCGCCGATAAACATTCTTCTCCTTTTAAATGGTTAATCGTTTCTCTCATCGTGATATCTTCAACGTTGAATTTCTTACAAATCTGCTTTGGTTCTTTTCTACTGAAGGACTCTGCTCTCAACGGCTTCTCCTCCTTTTCCTGTTTTCGACAACCACCACAACAAAAAAAAAAAAGAGAAAAAGACTTTGGTAAACGTATTCAATATATACTTTTAAAAGTAGCCGAAGAAGGGGCGTCTGTGAGCGACCTTTCATTCATTTTACCACTCCTCAACGCGTGAAAGTGGCATTGCTGGTATCGTTTTGCCCGCGCTAAACATGGACTCCCCTCCTCCGGCGCCAGAGAACCCCACGGTGAAGGCGGAGCAGGCCGGCAGTGCGGCCCCACAGATCTCTCTCAAGGTGGTCAACGCCGATGGTGCGGAGATGACGTTCCGCATCAAAACCACCACGCAGCTCAAGAAGCTGTTCGACGCGTACTGCAAGCGGCAGAGCATTAACCGACAGAGCGTGCGGTTTCTCTTCGACGGCACCCCCGTTGACGAGAACAAGTCCCCGGAGGACCTCGGCATGGAAGACGAGGATGTCATTGACGCCATGGTGGAGCAGACAGGTGGTTTCTCGTCTTAAACAAAAGAAGAAAAAAAGGAAAAGATCGGAACAATTGAAGCGGAAAGCCGTATCGTACTCTAAATTTTATCCGTGGTAAAGAGGAGCTGCATTCTACAAGAAACACACACACCCCGCTGGATTGTCGTCGCACTAGGGGGACACATTTTCGGTTTTCCCTCCTCCCTTCTCATGTGGTGCTGAATGCATAGAGTCCGCTAGACATTGGTTTGTTTCTGTTTTTGCATTTTTTGGTGTCATCTGAATGAGTCCGTGTGAGTGGTGCTATTCCATTCATTTTTCTATTGTGGGTACGATGACAACAACTGCGTGACATTTAGAAATGAAAGCAGCTTAAATACAAGAAAATATTTAATTCACTAGAGTGGAGTGCTCGCTGTGTGAGAAAAACGAAAGAGCGATAAATAATTCGATAGCATCACTCTGCCTCCAGCTAAATATTGCCATTTTTACTTCCCTGTGTTTCGATAGCTGTGCGCGTCTTGTCGTTCTTTTAGTTGGAGGTCTTACCGGGGCAGAATTTGGTGCGCTATGGTGAAAGGGATATAAATGTGAACGATTGAAAAAAAACTTCTCGAGATAAATTAGATGACTTTTTCGTCAGAACTAAATAATTTAAAAAATAAAAAAGATGCATACAGTACAGGTTCATCATCTTTTGTTATTATTATTATTTTTCTAATGGATTGTATTGGCTCTAGGGCTTCATCTATAGAAAGATAGATAGATATATAAATAGATGGGATGAACATTCGCGTTGTGAGGGGCTGTAAATTATTCGGTGCGTTTAAGGATGTATTCTTTTTTTTTTTTCCTCTTCTTCTTTTGCACTTGGCAAATATATACCTACTATATGCTGTAAAAACTCCTCGACTCTCATAATCGAACTATATTTAGTGATAGTTCGGGTCGTTTATACACCAACGTCTCCACTGGCGTGTTGTATTTGTCTTTTCGCTCCATTTTTTTTATTCTTCTTTCTACAGCGACATGACGCGTGAATACTCCCGTGAAGAGCTCTTGGACCTCGTCCAAGCGATGGTAAACGAGGTCTCGAAAGACTCCTGGCAGAAAAAGGTGAAAGCACGAGTGTTGGCTGACCCCATCCCTACCTCCTCGGAGCAAGTCCTCAACCGCTACGAGGAGGAGCAAGCGATCTTCTTCACCGCACACCAGCTGGAGAAGGAGGGCAACCCTGGCGGTGCGGTTGAGGGGGACTACACCACGGGTAAATCCATTATCCTTCAGCTCCAGAATGCAGTGCTAAAATTCAAGGACCCTCAGACGGAGCAGGCCATTATGGAGTTAGCGACGAAGGTGGAGGAGCACATGATGGCTCTCAGCCGGGAATCCCCTGAGCTGCAGAAGGTCTTTGAGTACGAGCAGGGGCAGCAGATGGAGCACACCCATGCCGGTCATGGCCATTCGCACGGCAATGGCGAGACGTGCCACCACGACCACGGTCATTCGCATGGTGGTCATTCACACGGCAATGGTCACGTGTGCCACCACAACCACGGCGGCGCTCCTGCCGGCCACACGCCACCACCACCGCTGATGATGGCAGCAATGAACTCGCTCTCGGCAGAGCAGAAGACCGCCATGCAGCGGATTCAGCAGAAGGTGATGCGTGGGGAAACACCGAGCGGCGAGGAACAAATGACCATGATGCAGATTCAGCGCCACATCATGACATTTGTTCAGACGATGCAGCAGTTCATGGGAGGACAGCCACCACAAGGTGGAGCCCCAGCGGGCCCTTCTCCGCGGTAGAAACAGAGCAGTCGCAGTCCGGGTACGGACGAAGAGGACTTCAGGGATGCAGTTATCCCTCCGACAAGCCCAAAGAGAATTATGAGTACAGAATAAAAATGATTCGAAAAAAAAAAAAAAGAAGTTTTGGCCTAGCGACGAAGAGCTAATTCAATAATATATTATTTTGTGGAACCTGATTTATAGGTATGGCATTTGTTTGGTAATTCGGATGCTAAAAATATGCATTGGGACGAATAAAGAAAGTCGTCCACACCATTCCTCTCTCTCTCCTTCTCTCTCTTTTTGTGGCGGTTGAGAGCTTTACCAATCAGGAAATAGGAAAAAAAAGAACAAAACACGGAAGCCGAAAAACACTTTCCCTGTCGAGGGTTCATCGAACTTCGATAATTCGCACTTCTCACTCGTGAATTCTCTCAGTGGATCGCCTTTCTAGAGAAGTGGACGTCGTTGTTTTTTTGTAGTTGTTGCTGCAGCCGCAGATGCCGCCTCGTAATCGTCAATCCGGTAAACGCGCCACGGGGCCGCCGTCGAAGACGTCTGTCTCGCTGGACGATGTGCTGCCAACCGCACGTGAGAGTACAGAGCCATGGATACCGTCTGCTCGGCCATCCACCAGCGAGCCATTGCGGATGCTGACGCGAACCTCCCGCTCTCGAGCTCAGCCCTCTCAGTCCACCAACACGCCAAAGATCTGGGAGAAGGAGAAGGCGATCGAGGTGCGGGGCCAGAGTAAGGCGAGTCAGACCGGCGTGCTGGACGATGATTCTCCAGGGGACTCCCCACGGAGCTGGAGTCAGATCCGAACCCTCGAGATCACGGCGAGTCGTCCGGACCCCTCCTCCTCACCGGCCACCCGGGCGAGTCGGTGGGAGCGCACGACCTCCTTCACCCCTCCTCGAGTCTTCCCCACAGAGGAGGAGGAGGTCCGAAGCGGCGCGTTAGACCCCTTTCTGGTGCCCCGTCGCCCCTCGTCGCGTCAGCCCGCCTACTCCACCTCCTCCTCCTCGTTGCAACTGCAACACATTTTCACTCACCTCGAGGAGGAGGGGCCGCCTCCACGCGCTGCAGCGGGTGGTTCGCGGCGTGCGACGCCCCTCCGCAGCAGTAAACGGCCACGTGAAACCGATGCGGACGAACAGCGTCGTCCCTTCAATGCGGGTGGAAGGGGAGCTGTCTGGCCGGGGGAGCCCTCACCACACTCCGAGGCTCGCCTGGGCTCTCGACATTTGGTGTTTGAAGAGGAAAACGAGCAGGATGTGCTGGACGGCATGCGGCGCACCACCACAGAGCTTTCTCGCATCTCGCAGCCATACCCCGAGGATCGCTACACGGCGGAGCCCACCTCCATCTCCGCGCTGAACACCCCACGCCCCTCTGGCGCCACGCTGCCGCCCCTACTCTCCACTGGCATTCGCTACAGTAGTGTCTTCTCGCAGCGCAGGAGCGGCAGCGGCAGCAGCACCGAAGTTGGGGTAGAACGGAAGGACGCGTCGTCCCAAGAACACGCGGAGGAATCACCGCGGAGAGAGGACCGTCGCTCCTCACACCGCCACACTGGCTCGTACGTTCTGCAGCATCATTTGCCCGACGCCGTCTTGGCACCCTTGACGATCCAAATTGGAGTGATGCCTCTTCCAGGATCGGAGGCGTCCAACGCGGAGCGGCAGACGAGCGTGCACACCCTCCCAGCCCGGGAGTTCTTTCAACTCCCGCTCGCCTGCCCACTCGACGCTATGGCAGCCATCGACCCTTCTTCAGCGAGAGAGGTGT
>JASAOA010001173.1:0-13410 GCA_030849815.1 Vickermania spadyakhi | reverse complement strand
TTCTCAAAAGCTACAGAGCAGTACATTCATCGGGCCTAGAACTAGAAACTAAACGGCACGTAAACCAAACAGAAAAGACAGTGAGGGGGGGAGGGGAAGGGGCATACGGCAGCAGGAGCATCGCCAGCACAGGTCAGGCGTCAGAACAATCAGGAAGCCTTATGGCTCCAGCTAGAGGTTGTTGTTTCATGTCACTTGGTGGTGGTGGTCGGGCACGAGCAGTCGAGCGACGCAGTACGAGCGGGAGTGCGGGTGCGTCACGACGCTGATCAGTATGGCGCTGCAGGGCAGCAAGTCTCGGTCATGAAGGCTACGACAAGAGTGAAACTTAATGAACATCATTTCAGCGTGCGCATCACCACAAGCAAGCAGGCGAGCAGGCAAGCAGGGGACGCAGGCGGAGCAGAGAGAGAAGACACGACAGTGGTGCACGAGTAGCAGGGCAGGGCAGGGCAGGGGTGTGTGGATGCTGCGCTCAGACAGGGATAACTATGCATGAACGTCACCGGAAGGGGAGTCCCCCTTCCCTCAGATGAGGTGTCAGAGGTAATGCATTAGAGTTCGTCATCAACGTGCAGCACACCACACACCTCACACAGGGCCCATCCACGTCACGCCCCACCTCACCGGCGGCGCTCCACGGCACTCAGACAGGGATAACTAAGCATGAACGTCACGTGAGATACTCAGACTAGAGGTGTCAGATGAATATGCATTAGAGTTCGTCATCACCGTGCACGCGGGGCTCCCGCTGCGGGGGAAGAGGTGGGGGGAGGGGGAAACGGTGTCGGCCGGCCGGCCGGGTAGCGGGTAGTAGCAGAGACCACACGAGCAAGCCAAGAGAGCAGGGGACGCTAAAACTACGGCAAAGATACAGGAAAAGCAAGGAAAAGAGAAAAAAGAAAGAAAACACAGCAGCGCTCAGCGCTCCGCACGTCGCTCAGACGAAGAGAACACCTCTAACGTGATAGCGAGGGCCTCCAGGTGTGTATGATTACATTCGAGTACCGGTCATACAGTAAATCTAGCTTTGCGGTTTGGGTGGGTGCGGGTTTTTGCCGTGTGAGAAAGGAGGAGCCTGAATTTTATTGGGAGGGGTTCTTCGGGACCGTTTTCGAGAGGGCGGATGGACGACAATGGGTTTGGCGAAGGCTGTAGAATCGGTGGAGGTTTGGATGTGGACACCATCAGAGGTGGAGAGATCCGGTGCATCATCGTGTGGGGACTGCGCTTGGATTTCCTGGAAGCGCTGGCGCATCCATGCCTTCAGCGGGTTCTCGTGTTGTGAGATTGGCGTTGTTCGGGTTGGGTTGGAGGGGGGGGATGTGCCTTCTCGTTTGGAACTGCGGTCGGGAGGTGTGAGAGGCAATGTGGAGTCTTCGGTCTTTGTGTTGAGTGGGATGACAGAGGATGTCTGACATCGAACAGCAGCGCGCTTGGAAGTCGTTCTTGGAGGACGAGCATTCCCGCAGACGCGGGGCGTTGAGAAATCCAAAGAAGCAGGAGAAAAGGTGACGTGCGATCGAAGCCGTCGATCGAACCCGCAGCGCCACTGGCGAATGGCTTTGAGTTGCCACGGCATGGTGCGGCAGAGCTGACGGTAATACACGAGGCTTTCCTCCATCGGTAAGGGGTGGTCCACATCCCAATCGAGCTCCACATGCAGCGTTGGTCGGTTTCCACCGGAGAGGTGAAGCCAAGGAGGCGGCTGCGTACGAGAGCTGGAGCTCGCAGTCGCCTCCTCTCCCGCTGGTGTGTGGCCGGCGTCCCCCGCCTGGTGCGTCTGGATTTGTACCATGGCCGGATGGTGAGAATACGACTGCTGCATTCGCCGGTACTCCATGTAGTACGGGTCTGTGCGAGGGATGTACACAGGGAGCTGCGTCTCGGGCACCCCTAACGCGGTGGCCGTGTGGAGTGCCCAACACTGAACGGTGTGCAGCACGTGGTATCCCCCACCCCCTAAGAGGATGAGCTTCTTTCCCCATGAGCCGCTAGATGCCGAATACGTCCGAGCGAGCTTGTCCACAATGTAACGCACGCAGGCGGTATGGGCGTGCGTCGTGACGCACAAGCGGCCAATCAAATCCCCCGCAATCGTATCCGCGCCGCACTGCACCACCACCACTTCCGGATCGAAGGACTCGAAGAGGGCGGTGAAGGCGGTGAGAAACGAGAGGAGGTACGCGCTGTCGCCGGTGCGAGGCGGGAGGGGCACATTCACGGCGAAACTCGGCAGTCCCGGCGCACCGCGATACGGATTCGACGAGTCCTCGGGACGGGCGGACGGGTCCACCACGTAGTCCCCCGTCCCTGGAAAATAGCGATCCCCAAACTGATGCAAAGACAGCGTCACGACGCGAGGGTTGCCGAGAAACGCGGCCTCGACGCCATCCCCGTGATGCACGTCCAGGTCCACGTACAACACGCGAAGAAACGTTTTCAGCAAACGCCGAATGCAGAGCACAATGTCATTCACAAAGCAGAAGCCACTCGCGTGTGCTGCAGCGGCGTGGTGCATTCCACCGCCCCAGTGGATGGCAATGTCGGTTTCACCCTGGCGAACCGCCTCCGCACAGCTGAGGGAGCCCCCGGCCTGACTCGCCACCAATTGCCAGACCTCCTCAAAGAGAGGGCAGTCCGACTTCGTCCCACCGACCGGGACATCAAACTCATTCTGATACGCGAGCGACTCTTCCAGAAGCGGGTGTTGGCAAATGGTTTGGCTCTGTCGCAAACACTCGATGTACGCTCGTCGGTGAAACACCTCCATGTCCGTCGTTGTCGCCGGCACAGGCTGCAGCTGGCGCGTCAGACGAGACAAAAGACCCAGCGAGTGCAGCAAACTCTGCAGCACCAGTACACGAAGGGGCCGCATCACGTGACTGTGTTGATAGGCAATGGTCGCAATGCTAAGATCCGTAAAGCAATACACCCGACGAGGTGGTGCAGCTGAAGGGAAAGGCAGAGCAGAAATGTCTGGTGTAGCATCCTCGTGCGAGCGGGAGGAAGCACTCCTACCGCTGCTATTCTCTATAGGAGGAACAAGAGCCATGAAAAGGAGAGATTCGAACGGATATGCTTCCTTCTACACATGCCCCACACTTCGAAACTTTATACGGAACTAGAGAGAGCTCACTTTGAATGAGCTTTTATTCTCTCTCTCTCTCTCTCAATCGTTTCCTAATAATGATGATGTTCTTGTTCGTTTATTCATTTTTTAATCTTATTATTATGGCGTGATCATCAACATCACACAGACCAGCAAAAAGTTATATATAAAAAGAGAGAAAGAGAGAGAGACGGATTCATTTTCCTTTTACAGGATATGAATACAGTACACAGGAGTCCAGTGCGTTTCCCTGTTACTTTGAACGTCATATTTTTTTTCTCTTAGAGCTGGGTGTCCTTTTTTTTTTTTTAGGGGGGGGAGGTCATTTGTGTGTTTGTGTTGTTGTTTTTTGTTGCTACAAAAATAGTTTTCTTGTTGCTGATTCCTTTTGTTCGTTGAGAAGTTTCTGCTGTTCTTCTCGTTGTTGTCATGGAGAACTCGGCCGTCGCCGACTTCAGCACCACAATATCGCAAAGGCAAAGGAAAATAAAGGGAAAACTTCAACCTTTGGCTTCGCAGAGCTTTGCCGATTGTTGCCTTTCTCTTCTCTTCTTTTGTATTCGTTTGGCTTGTTTCTTCTTCTTTTTTAAGAGAAAAAGATACTGTAACTCAATGATACGCCGTCTCTCTTGTTGTGGTGGCAGTGCATGTTCGCCCGACTTGACTGGCTGTCGGCCTTACGGCTCAGATCGTATCCACTCTCTCCTTATTTTGTCACGGTATGTTGCTGTTGTTATTGCTGTTCTCCCTTATCAGGAGAAGCATGAATATTAATAATAATAATAATAAATAAATAAATCTCTACGATTCTCTGCATCCCACACACACTCATACACACACATTCCACTAATAAGTCAATATTAAGCGACGCAACAATGTGTTTGGCCACCATCTCAAAAGCTATTAAAAGAGGTAGAGGAGAATGAAACACAAGTCGAACACAAGCCGCAACCTCCGGTCTCGTTGATGTTCTTTTTTTTTTCCCTTGTTTTCCTCTACAAGGGTTCTACCGCGCGAAGTACCACACCCTCTAGAACATCTGAGGTAGAGCTCTCTGGAGGGGGCAGGAAACCCTCTCCACGACCACATTTCCGCTGCACACCGCAATGACGGCCTCCTCCTTCGCCCTCTTCCCCCTGCCGCGCGTTCCCCTCTTGTGCGTGCAGCGTGGCCTGCAACTCGCGTAGAACCTCCTCGTCGGAGCGCTCGAGATGGCGTTCGAGTTCGGTGTGAGTGTCTTTTATACCACATCGATGGTGTTCCGAAGCTTTGCGGGTGCCCTTCCATCCGCAGCTCCCGCACTGCACGCGTACCTCGAGTGCCGCGAGCACAATCTCCATCGTAGGCTCCGTCTTTTTCTCGATCCCACTCTTGCATGTCGGGCACTTGGTGCTGGAGGCAGTCAGACATTTACTGCAGAAGATGTGGCCGCAAGGCTGCAGCTGCACTGGATGCCGCCACGTGTCGAAGCACACCTGGCACTCCAGTGCAGGGCTGGGGTCTATAGCCGAACAGCCATTCAGCGTCATGGTGTCCTTGGTGTTGATAATCTTTTTTCGTTTCTTGCCCTATCTCTTCGTCGCTTCTGTTTTATAGAGAGATGGAGAGTTAGATGGATGTATTTATCCAAGAAGTGTGTTGTAAATCAATAAAGGGGAGAAGGCAACTAGAAAGCTATAAAATAAAGAAAACAGTGGCAATTGAAAGAATACTTAAGAAAACAGTAAAAAAGAACGGAAAGTGGAAAATGCACCTAAAAAGAAGGAGTCCACAGTAAGACACGAAAAAAGATATATGAGAGAGAAAGAGAGAAGGTGTTTGTGTGTTTGAATGGGATCCGTCTCACGCAGACACGTGTGAGAGAAAAGATATGTTTAAAAAGAGGAGCGGATTATCTGTGTTTCTGCTCATTTACACTTCTCTTTGTTTGTTTGTCGTTATTTTTTGTAGGTCTTAATATTTTAGTTTTCTAGATGATTTCCGCTCTTGCGGTTAGTTTGGTCTTCTCATATTTTTTTTAGTTTAGGAATTCTCTCTGCCTGATGGCTCTATTCGCCTTTCTTGTCATTATTTCTTTTTTTATTATTATTTTTTTTTTTCCTTAATCGTACAGAGATGGATTCCAGCAAATCTCGACTCCCATCACCTCTTTCTCCGGTGTTCAAGTCGGCATAGCGTATCGCTTCCCGCGGCCGTGGAATGATTTCTCTTCTCCCTTTGATTAGGACTTCTTTTACTTTTCATTTTTCGTCTCGATTTTCCACCCATCTGATATTCTTTTAGACATGAAAACTTAAAAACTTAGCCGAGTAACGGTCTCCCAGTGCCCCAACAGGCATGGCGCTGTACACGCACGTCCAGAAGGTCGTCAGCGCCCACTGCTCTATCGCCGGGGACGTCTGCAGCCGCTTCAAAATAAGTTGATGCGGCGTCGGGATGGCCCCTACCAGCGAGAGTGGGCCCAGCATTTGGAACAGCTGCTCCGTCTGGCGTACCTGCGTCTCGATGGAGACGGCAGAGACCTGCTGGGGCCGGTTTGACGCTTCGAGGAGTGGCGCAGGAGGAATCGTCTCGCTGGCTGGAGCGGGGGAACCCGCCGGCGTGTGCCCCTCTAGCTGATGGAGCTCCTCTTCCATCACCAGAATCGCCTGGGCGATGGTGAGACTACTCGCTGCACTCCCCGTGGCGCTGCCACTGCTGCCGCTGCTGTTCGTAGCAGCGGTGCTACTCGTCGTGATCGGAGCCGCTCCACGTATCGTCAGCCCTGGCAGCGCCTGACCCTCTGAAACAATCAAGGGGGTCGCGGACCCCACCGCCGCCTCCAGCGTGACAATGAGAAACGGGAGAGCACTTGCAATCCGAATCCGACGCCGCAGCTGAATGACATACAACTCCATCAGCACCCGCACCGTCGCCCGGTGCTGCACGAGGGCCGCCACCACACCCTTGCAGCCCGACGCGTTGTACTGCAGCAAACTCGCGATCGCCTCGCAGACGTTGAGCATCATGCTTTCATGACTGTCCCGAAGACCCGAGGGCGGAGGGGCGGGCAGCGCAGTCTGCACAGCGGTGGAGACCCGTTGGTGAAAGCGGTCATTCCCGGCTTCAGCAGGGGTGAGCTTCAGGAACCGGGCCGAAACGAGCGTGAAGGCGCTCACCAAGCGTGTGGCGGTGAGCACACCGACTGAGCTGACGTACGGGGAGAGGTTCGCCAGGATCACACTGCAGGAGGCGAGCATCGGCATCACCACACTGTCCCGCATTTCGAGAAAGAGACACATGGCCACTATAATGAAATCGTTATACGTCGAGACGGCCGGCGGGAGGCGTGGAAAGGTAAAGGTGATGGCTTCTGTAAAGACCTTGTTACAGTGCAAACAAAACGGACGGAGCTCGGATAAGCGGAGAAAAATGAACAAGATCAGCTGAAGGTGATGCAGATACGACGGTACGCTCAGCCGAACATCCAGGGCGTACTGAATCAACGGCACAATGTACGAAAGAGCTTGGGGATGAAAGCCGAACTGCTGGTACACCATAGGCGAGAGATCCATGAGCTTCCATAAGAGTAGAATGAACTCGTCCTGCGACTCCAGCGTCTTCTGGGAGTCGGGGAGGTACGTCTGGCCGGCGTAAGTCCGCAGACCAATGATACGGCGGTAGTTGTTCAAGATGAGCTTGGACTCGGTCATGGTCAGTTCAAAAAAGAGCTTTCGAACGCAGTGCACAAACTGAGGGCGAGTCGAAGGAGGTGCGGGAGGGCCTGATGGGGGGGTGGGGGGTGGGGGTAAAGCCGGCGGTCCGGCTGCGTCGTTCGGTGCCTTTTCACTCCCGTCCGCGGAGCGGCTCCCTTCTAATGGTGAAATGGTCGTCTCCGCTTCGGCTCGGGGGCTCGTCGTGGTATTGGTGGTGGTGGTGGGGTCCGCATGCTGCTCCTTGGGGCTCGTCGTTGCTCCGCCCTCTGGATCCGGAACGGTAGCCCGAGCCGCGCCCGGTCCTTGCACCCGAGAGGAGGGGGGCTGCGGTGACCCCGACGAGTGACGGGTGGTCCGCAGCGGTTTGCCGCCGGGGCTGTTGTAGAAGGGAATCCCCACGTACGACAAGACGGCGACCAGCACTCGAGCACTGTAGAGGACCTCCATCTCCGCCTCCACACCCCAGTAGCTAGAGTACGGCATACTCCCAAATGGGACATACTGGATCACGGTGTTGAGGAGGGAAGCAGCGAGCGTGGGCATCAGGGGTACGGTGGTGGTGGAGATGATCGGCTCCATAAACACGCTGTCCCGATACGAAAGAGGGAAGTACGAAGAGACGGGAGGAGAGGATGTCTGACCACCTGAGGGCTTTAGTGCCGACGAGTTAGTGCCCACGCCAGCAGGTGGCGGGGCTGCAGTTCTCCCATTCACAGGAGGATTTCCATTCTGAAAAACCTGAGACGAGAGCGTGACCAGTAGTGTTTTGAGGACCTCGCCACGCATTTGCCGAACACTCCGCGCCACCGACGTGTCGTTGTACGACTTGGCTGACATCGGATTATCTACGCCCACACCTTCGTACCACAGCAGTTCGAGGTGGACCTCGTTGTGGGCCAGGCACTCCACCGGACGGGCGGGAAGACGCCACGCATCGCTCAGCGTCAGACCCCGCACGAAGCAGCACTCGACGAGGCTCCACACCAGCTGAGTCGCGAGGGTGTGGTGCGGGCCGGGATAGGGCGTAAACGCTGCCTTCGGCTCATTCGGGAAGGTCCGTCCCTGGCTGTCTTCCGTCGTCGTGGTCGTCGTGGTCGTTGTCGTCGTCGTCGTTGTTGTTGTTGTCGTGTGGGAGGACGCCTGAATGCTCGTTTCCTTGTCCGCAAACAGGGAAGGAAACCGGTCCTCCATGTGCTCATCATCACACGTCCGGCCCTCCACAAAGAAGAGCTGCTGAAAATTGAACGTCGCCAGAGTCTTCTCGCGCGGCACGACCCTGTCGCCTTCGGCTCCCCCACTAGACGCGTTCAACGCCTCACTAGTTTTCTCAGCGCCACCATCCGTTGAGGGGGATTCCTGTGGCGGAGGGCCGCTCTCGGTCTCTGCCGGAGACCCCTCCTCTGGAGCGGTGGGCAATCTATGGCTTTCGACGTGTGTCGTAGCAGAGGGAGAAGGAGCCACAGTCTTCGGAAGGATCGTCGAAGGGTCCACCTCCACGGTACCCTGCTCTAGTGCGAAGGGCATACAACGTCGGAGCAGCATCAGGGCGGTGGTGAAGCGGGCGACTTCGTCGATCTTCAGTTTTCCGCACCGCTTCTGCAGTTCCTTGTCCTTGGTGTTATTCACCTCCCGCTTCCGCTTCGCCATGTAGCTGATCTCCTCTATGCAGCGGTACAAAATGCCAGCGAAGGTCTTCGTGTGGTAGTGACGCAGCACACGAAGGTGAGACAGCGGTAGGGCCTCCGCGAGCTGCTCCTCCGTCAGTGTCAGCTGGAGCATCTTCTCCAGGGCCTCCTTCTGTGATGCGGACGAGACAGGGGGCGGTGGTGGGGAACTCGAACTGGAACTATCCCTAGTTGGCCCAGGAGGTGGGTCCACAAGCAGGTCATGGAAAGCCTTCTTTGCTTGATCCAAGGAGTTGGTGTTGCCCATGATCGATAATATAGAAAAATGTGTGTGTGTGTGTGTGTGTGTGTTTGCAAGGATGACACGAAGAGAAAAAAGAAAGAAAAAAAAACACTACAGTCAGGCTGACTACGCAAGAACGAACAGAGAGAAAAAAAAATATGTATCGATAGGATAGGAGGAGGTTACAAGGAACAAAAATCTGCCGCTCTAAAACCTCTCTCTCTCTGTATGTTGTTTATGGCTGTGCGTCTGCGTAAGTCTATTAGTAGTTTACGCTTGGCAACACCAACCGTATAAGAGAGAAGGAAAGAGAGGAAGGAACGTCCTAATTAATAACAACAGCTTAAAGACGACAAGAAGAAAAAACAGGAACAATATATAATATACAAGAATCACGGAGTGGAAAGGGCCAATCAACAGGCAACGTACAATGGCATCGAACATTGTTAACACAATAAAACGTATTCGAATTCGATTTGTGTGTTTCTTTGTGTTGTCTTGAAGAAAAAAAAAAAAGCACGCACAATCACAAAAATGAAATTGGTTACATCTCCTAGTAAAACACGTCTCTCTCTCTGTCTCTCATACGCATACACTTCTCCGTTCTTCAAACGATCGAATCTTCTTCTACTAGTTCATTCTTCTTCTATTTTTTCGATGTCGAATCAAACTCTTTCCTTCCTCCTCTTTTTTTTTTCTTTTGCTCGCCTCAGCATCGCGTTCGAGTTCTAGTACTCGCAGTCCTTCAGTGAGAAGGGAGCGGGGACGTAGTCTTGTCGAATAGCCAAACGATGCTCCCGCTCCTTCTTCATCTGGTGCACTCGGCGCTTCGCGAGCACCATGCGGGCCAGTGACTGAATGCGAGCTGCGGCGCCATCTTTACAGTGCTGCACTGCCGCCACCTGTGCGGCCTGCGTCGCCATCTCCTGCGCGGCCTCGAACACTTTACGGTCCTGAATGTGCTTTGCACAGTAGTACATTCCATTCCAGGTGATCCGCCGCGTCCGCCAGCCACGGAAGATGCGCTGGATTTGAACACAGGCGCTGTGGTACACGCGAGACCAGTACGTGTTCCGGCCACAGCACATCTTGGCGTACACCGCCCGGCCGTACTTCCTACGCGTCAGCATTCCCCGAACTCGCGCTTGAATGACAGTGGCATAATAATGACGGGAATCACGAAGATGATGTGTCAGCGCACGCCGCTCCTTTCCATAGTATCGCCAGAGCAGCAGCTGCGTCAGATGACGTCGGTAGTTGGCCTGGATCTGAGTCGCAGCGAATTCCCGAAGCATCTCCTGATGCTCGGCATCGTTCGCGTGGCGACGTTCCTCCCGGAGGTGCTGCACAAAGCGAATCGCCTGCAGACGACGCCACAAGTTTTGGATCACGGTAATCCGGCGCTTGCGTTCGGCGCGAAGGCTCTCTCGGAACACGCGCTCCTTTCTCGCCATCCATCGCCTGGCATATTTCTGCAGCACCACAGCGGCATCGCGCTGCTCCTGCTCGCGACGCTCTGGAGCGCTTTTGAAGCCAAACTGCCGGGGCTTCACCTCCACCACCACGCGGAAGAACTGCTGTAGGATGCGGGCGGCGTGGTCCGCCTGAATCTTCTTAAAGTTGCGCTGCTCAATCATCGACTCCTTCCAGCTGAGCATCATTTGAGGGACGTAATGCGCGTAGAGCGCGTTCTTGACTCGCTCCGTGGCATTCCACCGGTCCTCAAATGCCTTTTCTGTCTTGATCAGAGTGCCGAGTCGATTGGTCACGAGCTTGAGCGCCGCACTCAAGCCCTGCTCTGCTTGATCCAGTGTGGACTGCGGCAGCGGACGTGGCATCAGCTCCTTCAGCACTGGCTTCAACACTCGATTCGACTTCTCGGAACGCTCGGGCACTTCGGGCACGGTGGGCTTGAGATAGCCCGGGAGTTCGGTCCGCAGTGTCCACACGGAGTGGCGCTGCTTCGACCTGCTCCTCGCCGCCACCTCCATCGCCCACTGCAACGGGGTTTCCGTCGGGATCATTGAGGCGATGACGTAGTAGTGTTCATCGGCCTGCGCCTCACACAGAGGGGAGACGAAGTCGCTGCACTCCGCTACGGGGAGCAGGATACGGAGCGCATCATCGAGACGAAACAGCATAGCAGGGACGACCGGCAGCCCCTCGGTGCGAAGGTAGACCCGCAGTCCACTTTGAATAGGAGGGGGAATATAGTGCTGTCGCTCCATCGTCACCACGTGTTTGTTCTTGGTGCCCTTTCCTTTCTTCTTGCCGCCTTCGCCTTTGCTGCCCTTCTTCTTGGAATCCTTTCGGCCCACCGAGTCTGCAGTCTCTCGCTCCACCCTTTCCTTCGCGTCGGAGAGGACACTGGACAACTTCTGAGAGATGCTCTGCAGTGTTCGCACCAGATACGACCGCGGGGCCTCTTCATCCGATGTAATTCCAGCCTGCGTGAAGTAGTGAAGGGCGTCGGCGTAGTGCACCTCCGCGTCCTCCGCACTGGGGTACTCGTCCGCCACACCCGAGCAAAAGTGTGTCAGCGCCTGCAGTGTGTGCAGGTCCCATAACTCCCTGGTCACCTCATCCTCGAGGAGTGGGGAACTGGTGCCATGGGAGCCCTCCAGATCGCTGTTCGGGTTATCCCCCCGGCTCGTGCTGGGAAGCACGTTTGTCCCGTCGGTCTGGTTGAAGTTTCTGTTCCTACTCTCGACGTCATCCGACAGCTTGGCCGCCTCGGTAATGGAGATGAAGCCGCTCCGGCTCTCCTCACGCCCCTCCACCTTCGCTCGGAGCTCCTCACACTTTCCTTGAAGCCCGCGAGACAACTGAAATAAGGTGGAACCGGCTTCCGGAAAGTTGCAGCGCATAATTTCTCGCATCGCATCGTTGATCACATTCACCGTATCCACACGGTACCCCAGCAATGAGGTCTCCTCGGCAGAGGGAGAGAAGTACCGAAGCATGTCGAGGAGCCTAAAGCCTTGAGCAGCGTTGCGAGCGGTGAGCTCGACGCAGGCCCAATTACTAAACGTAATGGCGAGCAGTGTCAGCGCGCCGTCCTCTACGGTGTTGGGCATCAGCAACGTCCCCTTGTTACTTCGTCCCCCTCCCTCCTCCTCCTCCTCATCTGGCTCATCCTCAGGGTCTTCCTTCTTGGCCGCGAGTCCGACTTGGCTCATGTTCTGCATCGACAGCCCCTCTCCACCGCCCTGGCTCTCTTCCCTATTGCAGCCTCCGGGTAAGCCCGTGTAGTACACCTCCTTCACCTCTGAGAAAAGCTGAAGGGCCAGGTGAAAGTAATCCCGTGCCGCCTCCACAGCGGTGCGATCCAGCTGGAGCTCCCGTAGGGCATAGGCGTTGCAGCGCAGAATGTAGTCGTAGAAGCACGCATCTCTGTACTCATGGTTCTCCGAGTCAATGTTACTGATGTACGACGCGTATGCCTTGAGACCCACGAGCGGCTTCGGAAAGATATTTATGAATCGATGAATCTCTTCAAAGCTGGAGTTAGAGAGGAGATCAGAAGACTCCTCATCTTCAATGAGCAACTCTTGAGGATCGTCATCGGCCATGGTTACTAGTGATATGGTGTGGACTTCTAAAAAAAAAGATTTATTTTTTAAAAAAAAAAGAGAATTTTGAAGGCGGAGAAAAATAAATCCTCTTGGTGTGTGTGTGTAGTGGTGTGTGTTTGTTCTGTAAGCAACGAGATACGTCTAAAGCGGTGGAGAGATTACGCTGCTGTCCTCTACTTCTTTTACTTTTCTATTCAAAGCAAAAGAAAAGAAAGAAAAAAAAAAGAACAATAATGATGTAGCGAGAGCGTACACCACCCACTGTATCTCAGAACGTTGTTTCCTCCTTTTTTTTTTTCTTGTCTTCACTCTCTAATAAAGAAGAGAGAGAGAAGGAGAGCAACAGAGGTGCTACGGATGGATAGTAGCTTCTCTTCCGTGGCTAGTGGCGATTGGATGATGAAAGCATCAAATATAGACAAAAAAAAAAAAAAAAAACAAGATAAGGACGGTTTAAGGAGGAGAGAGTCATCGCCATCAGAAATAAAACCTCTTCTCATGTGAACCTCTAGAACCGGAACTATTCGAGCTTGTTAATTCTCTCTTTTTTTTTTTTTTTCATGGTGTATCTAGATTTGTGATCAACGTAATAAAAAGCACTGCAAAACATCCTTAGAAAAGCGTGTTTTTTTTTTTTTTACACTGATGAGCTCTTTTTTTGTCATTTCAATGCTTTATGAGCACAGATTTATATATTGATTGTGCATTTTTCTATTTTTCTTTTTCTTTTTTTTGGATATGTTTCTTCTGGACACCGTCTCGTAGAGAGACGACTTAGAATGATGCATCGATAGTTTATTTTTCCAAATCTTTTTTTTGTTCAAATTCACGTTAAATGTTAATTTTTCCTTGTTGCGGTTCAATGGTTAATGGTTCATTGGGCCAAAGGCCCCACCCTTTTAGGAATGTAATATATTGATTTTCTTTTTTCTTTTTCTTTTTTTTTTTCTTCTTTCCATAAATTATCATTGGATTAAATACAGCTTTGTTGTTCTTCCTCCTCTTCGAGAGGCCACCTGTGCTGCTGCGGCACGCCTCCCGACAAGTAGACTCGACTGGGTCTTCATCTTCTCCCACACCCGTCCGGAGAAAGATGAAAATGGCCAACCGCTACCACTCG
>JASAOA010001172.1:0-13391 GCA_030849815.1 Vickermania spadyakhi | reverse complement strand
ATTAGATTCTGGTTGTAGTTATTGTTTGGTGTAGGGTTTTGGTATTTTATGTTTGTGTTTTGTTTTGTAGTTTAGTTATTTGTTGTGTTTGCTTCTAGTTTGGTTTGGGGTGTTATTCTTGTACTTTTTAGTTTGGGTTTGGGTTAAGTTTTTACAGGTGTGTTGTTATGATTTACTTGTGATATGTGGTTTTATGGGCGTTAGTTTTAAGGGTTTGTAGTTTATTGTATTGTAGCTTCGGTTGCTTGCGTGTTTTTTATATGTGGTATTGAGGCTTTTTTGTTTGGGAGTTTACGAATTTATTCCTTTAGCTGAAGTATACTGTTCTTGTTTAATGTTGTTTTATTTAATGTTGTGTATTTGATTGGTTTTGCAACACCTACTGGCGTGCACAGGTGTGTTTTTGTGTTGTGTTTACGTTGTAGTTAGTTGATGGTGAATGTGAGTTTGTATTATTCTGATTTGCTATTTTGTGGTTAATGCTTTGCGTAGGTTTGCACTGCACCAAGTATGTTTGTTGTTGTGGTTTTGTACTTTGCATGTAGCTTTTTGTTTTGGGATACTCGTTTTGTAGGTGTTAGACATTTTGTTAATTTGTTGGTAAGTTTATATGTGCATAGTTTACTTGGTTTGGATTTGCCTTTGTTTTTTGTTTGGATGGTTTGTGTTTGATGTTAGGGTTTATAAGTTGTTGTATTTTGAGTTGTTAGGTTTACATTAGTTGTGCTGCTGTTTTCGAGAGTATGTTGTGTAAATTGTTTTTGATGCTGATATCGTGGTAATAATATTTGTTTCTATCATTTTAGTTTGTTGTAGTATTACTTGTTTGTGGGTTATATGATTTCCGATTTGTTATACGTTTAGGTTTTAACTTATTGTTTAGAAGTGTTTATTGGATATGTTTCTGTTTATAATGTAGGACGTTGTGTTCCGCTGTGATATTTTGTTTTGTAGCTGTTATTGTGTTTGTTGGTTTGCGGGCTGCTTGTATTTGATTGCTTTGTGCGTTTTCGTTTTACTTGTATCTTTGTGTAGTTGATTTGATTTTGTTGTGGGTGAAGGCCTGTACTTTTAGGTTTAATTTGGTTTCAACTGACGTTTTTGGTTTATAACATAATAGGTTTGTAGTTGTTTAGTTTGGCTTGGTTTGTTTATTAGTGTTTTAAGTTGTATACTGTACGTTTATTTGTATTCGTACTTTACATTGTTATTTGTTTGGTTTACGCGATGTTTCAGGGTTACAGATGGTTGGATACAGGTATTTAGTCATGTTATTTATTCATTGGATTAGGGTTGCTGTTGTTGTATAATTTGCTTGTATATACTTAATGTTTTATTTTGTGTTTCTTTTCATGTTTGCATTTTTTGGTTTTGTTAGGGTGTTGCAATGCTCCTGTATATGTTGTGTTATAGTGGAGGTTGCGGATTTACCCTACTTTATAGGTATTATAGTTGGTTTTATTGGTTTTAAGATATGTGATTTTTATGTTTGTGTTTGTTTGTGTTTTGGTAGTTTGGATGCTCCGGAGGGTTAACTAGTTTCTTATATTATGGATGCAGTACCTCTAGGTTTGGGTGTTTTGGGGTTTTGCAGCTTTGCGGCTTTGCTGTGGGTTTAAACTGCGGTATTTTCGGTGTGTTAAGGGTTGATATAATATAGGCGGAGGTGTGATATTGGGGTTTATGCAGGGTTTACAGTGTATTTTGTAGAGTTTATCTATGTGGGCAGGATTTTTCGGGGTAATGCTTGCCTTTCGGGCTTGGGACTTTTGTTGCTTGTTGTGAGTTTAGGGCACAGTTGTTATGGTGTTTTAAACGGGTTGGGGATTTAAGTTGGGGTTTTAGCGTTGCATATGTTTACAGGATGTTGTGGGACTGGTTGGTTTTTGTTATGTATAGTTTTCGCATATGCTACTTATTTGTTGTAAATGGATTTTCATAGATTTAGTGTGTACTTTGGCGTTTTAGGGTTTTGGTTTGCTATATATTTGTATTTGCCGTTGTGGTATAGGCTCGGAGCAGGTTTTGTGCATGCCCCTTTTGTTGTAGTATTCTAGCGTTTGTTTTGATAAGTTGGGTATTGTTGGACTTGTTGTGGAAATTGTATAGATTTGCCGATTTTTAAGTTTGATTTGTTTTGTTTTAGATTTGTTTTGTTTATGGTTCGGGATTTACCAGTTTGTTTGTTTGTAGTTCTGGGATTTTGCTTAGAGAGTTACTTCCGGGCATCCTTATTTTATGGTTATGTGGTGTAGTTCGTATGCTTGGTTGTAGATTTATAGATGTCTTTAATGTTTTAAGTTAGAGTTTAAATTTATATTTATAACTGTTTGGGATATTGTTTACGTGTAGACTTTGGGCGTTTTGGGTTGTAGAATTATTGTTTGCTTCCGTAAATTGGTGTAGTTTTAAACATTTGAGGCGCGGGTTACTCGTTTGGTTTTATGCGCTTACGGGTGTTTGTTACGACTTAAGCTTTTTATGGTATATCAGGTACTGGATATATAGTTTTTACGTATACTTAGATTAAACATATGTTTACCTTGGAGTACTTGTTTTTCGATGCAATGGTGTATTTACGTGTGTTTTGTATTTTATTATGATGTGCTTGTGAATTTGTTGCTATTACATCTTATAGGGGTATGGGTTTAGGTTGTTTGCCGTTTATAGTTAGTAGGTGTGTATGTTGTTTTGTGTTTCGGTTAGTTTTTGTGTGGGTTGTTTGGTTGGTTGGTTTAGGTTGTTCCTTTTGTGACTGTTTTTAAATGTCAGTTGTGTTAGCGTTGTGTTGTTGGCATAGAGCATTTCCAAAGTCGGGCAGAGGTTGTTGCGGGGTTGTTTTATTTCTACGCGCTGGGAAACTTGTGTAGTCAGTGTGTTCCTTAGGTTTTGGTAGGTTGGGGTTAAGTGTGTAGTTGCATATCAACGTAGTTTTGTAGATTCTAGCGTTATTTCCTTTGTAGGGTTTGACTTTGGGTATTTATAGTTGTAGGTAGTTGGTTTTTACATTTAATGTAGGTTTGTTGATTTCATGTAGTTGGGGTATTTTAGGTTTATATATTTAATGCGATTTGAATTGTGTACTTGTATGCTAAAGTTTTTATGGGATTGTTTAAGTTGTTCGGTTTATTTGCACTTATTTGTGTAGGTTTAACATTCCTTTCTTTGCAACTGTAATAATTTGGTAGATGTGTACTTGTGTAGGTTTTAAGGAACACGCAGATGGAGTTTGCGTTTTATATGTATTTTAGTATAGTTAACGTGTATACCGTAATATTATGTTTATTGTTCTTGGGTAATCGTTTAATATTACTTTGGGTTTATGATCGTTAATGTAGGTTTTGATTATGCGTTTACTGGATGGAGTGTGTTGTGTCTGTTAGGTTGGATTTGTATTGTAGTGGTTACGGAGTTTGTGTTATTAGTTGGAGTTTTGTTTTGTGTAAGTGTTTATTCCGTATTTATATTTGATAGTTGTGTTGTACATTTAACTGCCCTAGGTTACATTTATAGCTGGTATTTGGTACTTGTTGTTGTTTATACAGATCTCTTACAATGGTTAATGTTTGTGTTATACTTTTTATGAGTCTTAAGGGTTTGTGTGGTTGGATTTGGTTATTGTGGTTTAGATGTAGGGTTATTAGGTGTGCAGTTTTTTGGGTTTTAGATTTTTATATGAGTTGGCATACTCCTGGGTACTGTTTTGTGGATTACGCTTGCTTTGGCAGTAAGTTTTTATGTTTGCTTCTTAGGTTTGCTTTTGATGTTTGGTTTATTATTGTTTTGTGATTAAGTGATTGCTATTTTTGTGTATAGTGTTAGATTTTTGTAGGTTTTGTGTATTATTGGTGGATTTTAAAGCTTCATAACGCTTATATAGTTGATTGGTGACTTACTGATGTTGCGGGATTTATTGATTTATATAATTGCTACTTAGGTGTTTTGGTATACAGTATTTATATGTTTTGTTTTACGTTGTATTTAGGTTTCGCGTAGGTGAGATTTGTGAGGTTTTTATTTTATAGGTTTTATGCATACATGTTGTAATTATGCTTATTTGTGTGAATTATCGTTTCTTAGTGTGATACTCGACTAGGTATGCTTTCCTTAGATGTTTGCTACTTTATAAATTTGCTTTGCAGGGGTGTTTGGCAATGTAGATGTTTGGTAGGTTTGCATCAAGGCAGATATGTGCGAGTTTTGTATGTTTACGTTTACGTTCTTTTCTGTAGGGTTTATGGGTAGGTTATGTGGTTTAACTGTTTTATAGCTGTTAAATTGTGGGCATGGTTTTTGGTGGGGGTTATGATTTTGTTAAAGTTTGTTTGTGTTTGAATTCGCTTGTGGGGTGTATTGTAGCGTTGCTTGCGCTGTAGTTTTTGTGTAACTTTAAATGTAGAGTTGGTTTGCGGTTGTAGTATTTGTTATTTCCGTATCAAGGTTGTTGTTGTATGCTTGTTTACATATACATTTCATTTAGGTTTGTTTTGTTGGTGTGTTTCCTTGGGGTTTTAGAGATTTGGTTTTTGTTTGTTTAGGTTATATGCTGATAAGGTTNTAAGGTTTGGTTACTGTTTGGGATGGGCTTACTGTAAGGTTTTGCGTTACTTTGTTAGTGTGTTACACTTGTTTGCTTTGTGCTTGTAAATATATTGTATACATATTTGCTGCTAAATTGAATTCTGTGATAGGCCTTTAAATTTACATTGTGGGCATAGTTCGATTGTTTACGGGTTTATAGTGTGTTCATATTTGTGTAGACTCATGCTACTGGATTGGTAGTCGCGTAGCGATTGGTATGAGCGTCCGTGCTTGGGTTGATTGTGTTAGCTGTTGTAATTTGGATTTGCTGTGGTTTTGACGTTGTTCGATAGGTTGCGTATTTTGATGTTTGGAGCTTTTTCTTTTTAGCTGTTTTAATTTGCACTGAATTTTGCTAGACGTAGTGTGTTTGCGGGATTTAGTTTTGGTGGTCGTAGTTGCTTGGATTCGATTTGTATTTTCGACGCGGTTCAATACGTGTAGGTTTTGCAGGTTTTCAATTCTTGTTTTGGAATTGGTATTTACTTGAGTTTTCCTGTTTGGAGTGTATGTAGGTTGTTTTGAGATTTTGGGTGTTGTGGTTTTGGGTGGTGTGGTTTGGGTGTTGTGGTTTTGGGTTGGTCTTTTACTGCAGTGAGGGATATCTCATGTCGCTTTGTTTGTGTAACCTATTTATGTGTCAGTATATTTGGACTAACCTGCAAGATTTAAACGTGATGGAGGGTTGATATAATATACGCAACCGCGGGGTTTTAGGGTTTTGTGGGTGTAGGTGTAATGGCGTTGGTTATAGTGTTTTTTGGTATTTTGGTGGGTTTTATTATACGTTACTTGATAATTTTATGTTACTTCTGGGATTTAGTGTTGACTTTTGGGTTTTGTGAACTTATGGCGGCCAGGTTTATGGCTTTGGATTTGTGGATGCGATAGATTGGTGGTAGGTTGTTGTTAGTGGAAGTTTGCACTTTAGCGTGGACTTGTAGCTTTACAGGTGGGTATCCGCAGAGCCACTTTGGGGTTTTACGCCTAATATGCATAAGTTAGGGTTTCAGGTTGGATTATGGTTTAGATTTTCATTACAATTAAGGTTAGTTGGTTTTGCGAGTTGGGTTTCCAGAGGTGGGGTTAACGTAAAATGTCTTTTAGATGTTATGTGTTATGGGTATTGTCTGTTTTGAAGGTTGGGTTTACGTATAATTGGTGTAGCTCCACGATTGTAGAGGTTTGTATTTCGAACTTATGTTGGTATTCCTAGAACTTTGTATTATATGAAGACTTTCTTGGTTGTTTATATTTGTGTAATATGTAGTTTTGTGATTTTATATTGGTTTTTACGTGAGTTGGTTGCTTATGGTTACGTTTTAAAGTTTGTACTGTATGTTAAGGTATTGTGGAATTTACGAGTTTCGATACGATTGTGGAGGTTTGGTTGATGTCCGATTAGTTTTGGGTTGTTTGGGCAGGAGTTTAAGTTACCGTGAATCGCCATGACGCAAGTGTTTACCCGTTTGTAGTTTAATAGTTTAGTAGTTATGCTAGTGGGTTTGGGCGTGTTAGTTTGTAATTTGTGATTTATATAATCTAGGTATGGGAATAGGATGATTCGTGCAGTTAAGTGTTTTTATAGTTAGGTATAGGTATGTCACATGGGTTTTAATGTTTGTAGGATTTTATGTTACTTCATTGATATATTTAATTGTAATATTATTCTTTGCCGATTTGATGTTTTTGCTATTACTTTAAGTTGTATGCCACTTAGTTTTGATATGCGGTTTGTATTGTATAGTGTTTGGGGTGGTTGTGTTTGTTATCTATTTTGTTGTGTAGGATTGTTTTGTTTTGCTTGTTGGGTGGGTGTGTGTAAATTGATTCCTGCATACAAGATTTATTTTGTTGTCTGTTACTCAGGTTACCAATGTGGGTTGAATTTTATATGATTGCTCTTGCGTTGTTTGGAGCTGTTTGCTTATTTTGTGAGTTTTTTTATTTGTTGTGGGTTTATATTTAGGTGCTGAATTAGCTTGGGGGTTGGGGACACAGTGGTAGGTTTAGTAAGTTTTTGTATATGTGATGGTTTTGAGTTTTATCTGGGTTTTTGACTTAAATTCTATAGTTCGTATAGTTAACTTTCTGGGATTAGTTTTCGATTGGTTTTGTGAGTATTTGGTTAATGGTACAGTTTGTGCTTGTTTTATTTTAGCGTTATTGGCTGTTGGGGTTTGTGTATTGGTTTATATTTGCTGCAGAGGAGATTCAGATGTTATGCATTTTGGTGCGAACTTGCTTTATTTTTGAGATTTGCGTTATTGTACGTCTTTGTTTATGTGTAGCTTGCTGTTTTGTATTGTCGTATATTTTACATTATTATCGTTTAGTGTAATATCAAGTTCTTATAATTCAATGTTTTGTGTTATTACTTATGTATAGTTGTGTATATGGTAACGTTTTATTTTACATTTGAGTTTTAGTTTGCTAGTTATTGTTGGTTATTTGTTATTTGGTTGTATTGGTTGGATGGGTGTGGGGTTTACCTGGATTCTGTTAAATTTTAAGGTGTTATTGTAATGAGTAGGTTGCCTTGGAGAGTTATTCCTATGAGTGATGTTATTGTTGGTTATATAGTTGCCACTTTTTGCTTTGATTAATTTGCTGTTTTTTTTGTGGCATGTTATTTCTTGATGCCTATTTCTTGTTTAGTACACTAATTTAAAGGTTTGGTTGGGTTTTGTGGTTTGTGGTTTTTGGGTTTTTGTGGTTTACTTTAAGGTTTTCTTGCAAGTTGTTTGTGGGTTGTACCTTCTGTGTATAGGTGGATTCTTAGTTGTAATTTGTACATTTTGTGCATTTGGTATGTTAGTTTTTAATTTCTGGAGTTCATACGTGATTTGGAGTTTGTGTGTAGGTTACTTGCTTTTGACTTTGCGGGTATGATTAGTTAGATTAGGGGTTTATATTACTTTTTGTTTATTTGGGTTTGCGTGATGTTTGGGTGTTTACTTTAAGTTGTAGTAGTTTAGGTTTTATGTTGCTTGCGGAGGTTGCGCTTAACGGTGCATTTGTCAGTGTTGTTTATAGCGTGACTTTTAAGTTGGGTTTTACGTTTCGGGTGGGTGCGAGTAGGTTTGTTGTATTGAGTGTTTTGCGTACGACTTGGGGAGTGTTTGTTCCGTGGATTGTTTGGGTTTGTTGTTTTGATTTGTGTTTGAAGCGTTACTGCTTGGATTTGAATATGTATCTTTTAAATTTATTATACGTGCCTGTAACTTATGTTTGCAGGTTTTGGGTTTTTGTTGACTGTATATTGGTTTGAATAGGTACGTTTGGGAACCTTATACACAATGTACTTTAACCTTCATTTATAAACCTCTTATATGCTTTGTAGATGTTTGCATAGTTTGTGTTTGATGTTTGTTTGTATAGGTTGGTAGTGTTTATTTTACGCTTTTTAATATAAGTTTTATGCAGGGCTGCTGGGGTGTTGGTGTGGGGTGGTTTGTGCTGATTGCTAGGTGTATCTAATTATATAGCTTGTAATAGTAATTTTGTATTTTGTTATTAAAATTATTACTTACTTTGGTGTTACTCTATATTTGTGTAGTGCTTATGTTTAGTATTATCGGCAGTATTTTGGTTATTATTGTTTGTTGATTTAGTAGTTTTAAAGTTGTAGGCGTGGTAGATGGTTGTAATGTGAGGGCGCAGATTTAGGGTTTATGGGCATCTTTTGTGTGGTTTTTAGGTTTCGAATTTGTTAAAGTGTCTTTTGTGGACCTGAGCACTTATGTCTTTATGTTTGTGTGTTAAAATGTACTTTGATTTGTGTACGGTGCAAAGTTGTGTTAAGTTTGGTCTTTAGTTGTGGTAGTACTTTGTTATTTGCTCCTAGTATGTGATTTTGTTTTTACGGTGATAATTAGAGCTTGATGATATTTTATATGTTTCATTAAGATTTTGTTTTGATTGCAGATTTTCGTACTCTGTTGGAGTGTTTATTTGTATGTTTACTTTTGGGCAGTTTTCGTATATTACATATGCAGTTTTATATTTTGCTTAGTGCTAATGGTGTTTTATATTTTGACTTTAGTTAGTTCATTGGGTTGTGCTGTTTTATAGTTTAGAATATGTGTTTTGAGTGCTTTCGAGGATGGTTTTTATACTGCATATTTATAGATTGCTTGTAATATTGCTTGACAGTTAATTTTTGCGTTTACTTGATATTACTTGGAATTGTTACATTGAGAGTTTTGTATTTCGTTTGTTTAAACAGTCTCGTATTTGGATTTTTGCGTTTTGTGTTTTATGTAGAGGTTTGAGTTCTGTGGTTTTTCGTTGCATGGACGGCCGAAGTTTTGCAGGGTGTTTGTGTTAGTTTTCGGGTGTTTGATGTTGTGCGTATGGATTGATAGAACCCGCAAACTGCCATACTGTGGTTGTTTTAGGGGTTGATATAATATAGTAGGTTTTGGTGATTTTGGTGCTTATTGGTATTTTGGGGTTTTACAGGGTTTACAGTCTTTTTTGGGCATTTTTGGGCATTTTTGGGCTTTTTTGGGGTTTTCTACTGATTATAGGTGGTTTGCGGCTTGTTGGGTAGGTTTGTTTCTTGTGACGGAGTGCCTGGGTGATTTTATTGCGAACTACGGATGTACTGGTGTGTTAAGGGTTGATATAATATAGGTTACCTGGTAACGGTTGGTTTTATGCTTCAAAATAAGAATTGGTTTGGGATATGTGTGTTAGGTTGCTGTTATTATAATGCTTTCAAAGTCTGAGTTTCTATTATCGTAATATAGTAAGTTTTACTTGTGTTTTATTTCTTTTTAGGTTTTGTGAAGTATGTGGATTGTAAGTTGGGTAGATAACGCTTAAGGATGCGCTTATTTGGGATTTATTGGTACGTATTATGGATGTGTATTTGTTTCGTTGATTTGTTGTGGGCGTTTAAATGGTTTCTTATAGAGGTTAAGTTGTTATATATGTTATGTTGTGGTTGCTTTAGCTTAGCGAGTCTGAGGGTGTAAGTCATTGGTGTATTTGGTTGTTGATTTGTGAGGTGTGTGGAAGGGTATAACTTTTGGAGTTAAAATGCGCAGGTTTGTGGTGACGATTTTCCGGTAAGGATAGGTTGTTGCAATTACTTTAGTTTGTGTAGTTACTTGGTTACCTGCATGTTTGTGTTTTGCTAATTTTGACTTTGGTTGAATGGTTTGTTAATTTTTGTTGGGTTGTGACTGTTACGTTGTTGTAATTGTGTAATTACGTAGATTTTGGGTTTTAGGCTTGTAGATTTATTAGGTTAGTTTGCTGTTTGTGGTTTAGTTTGATGGTCGTAAATTTATGCATGATGAAATTGGGTTTATGAAGATTCTAATCGTGTCTGGGTTTGTTTTGCTTTTTGTAGGTTTGCTTTGGTATTTTAGACTGTGTAAAGATTAATTGTGGTATAAATACACTCAGGGTTAGTGATTTGCTGGTTTTGAAGGGTGTATCGTGTTTTTATACTTACTGTGTTATTGAGTGCTATGTTTATTGGTACATATTAGTGTATTTTGGGTTTTGCATCCGATATACTCCGTAAAACGTACACTTATGTTTGTAGAACCGTGTTTGGTTCACTGTTTGCGGTATTGTGCTGTTTGAAACTCCTATTACTTTGCTGAGTTTGGTTTAGTGGTTGGTTTTTTGTTTTGACTTAGTAGCATATGATTACGTCTTATGTTTGCGGGGTAGGGTGGGCTCCGAGAGTTTTGTTTTAAGTTATGTTTGTCTTCTTGGCTTGGTTGGGTTAGAGTTGTGAGTTGTATTATTGGTTGTGGTAGACGGGTTTGATTTAGTCGCTGATATGCAGGATTGGCATAAATACTTTTATATTTGTTGTTGAAGTGGCAGGTTTCTTTTTACAGTATTTATTTACAGATACTTGTTAGCTTTGTTAGCATTTTATGTAAGTTATTTTGTAGTGTTGGTAGGTTCAGTGAGTTTCGAGGTTGTTTAGTTTGCGGTTTTGTGATATTTGATGGGTTTTGATTTTAAGGTTTTGACTTGTTGTGTAGTCTGATTTTACCTCTGGATTTGTGTCTGGCAGGATTTGAGGTTGCTAGTTTTGTGGGTTGTCTAATACATTGTAAGTTATTTACTTGTATGTTTTGTTTGTGATATATATAAGTAGTGTGTATAATTGGTGTTTACTATAATTGAATGTTTGAGGCATTTGTTTTACTTTTGATGGGTTTATTTTATATGTTACTCGGGTGCAGGTTTCGTTTTGGGTTTTGGATTTGCTGAATTGAGATTCGAATGTAGTTATCGTGATAGTTAAGTTTGGCATTCGATTAATGTTGTTTTGGTTGCAGAGTTATACTTGATTGTGTGGTACTGGTTTTAATGCATATTTGTTTTGCTTATTGACTTAGATTTTAGTTTTATATATTAGTAATTAAAGGTATTCGCCAGGTTTGTATTTTGTAGACTATGGTTTTATTTGGGGTTGCTGATGTAAATGGTTTTGTGTTTATTTATTAATTTGCTAGTATTGTAATATTGTACCTTTTCGTTTTTAGATTTTATGGTATTACTTTCGCATGCTATAAGATTATGTAATTGTAGTTTAGTATGCTTTTGTGATTTTGTGTTTGTTACTTTGGGCGTTTAGTGGATGCTCGTGTTTTTGATTTAGGTAGGGATTATATTTGAATAGTTTACTTGTTTATTTGCTTGTTTTGATATTTGGTGGATTCTTCATGCTTGGATGTTTAGTTGGGGACCTTAATGGTTGGTTTGCTGTTTCGTTTGGTGTGAGGCTATGGTTGTAGCTTTGATTTTGTTTGATTTCCCGGGAGGTTGAGAACGTATTGTGTTCGCTTTGTGTTTTGGGGCAGGTAAGTTGTTGTTTTTGTTTTGTGTATTAGGTTGGATATTACACTTTTCACTGGCTTACCGGTGGGTTTGGGGTTATATGCTGTTGTTTGGACAGCAATTGTAGTTGGTTGTGTTTGATTTAGTTAGGTTTGTTAATTACGTTATGTGTATGCGTGACCTGTAGATGGAGATTTAGCTTAACTTGGATGGCTTAGTTAACTGTTTACTAGTGGTGTTAGTATTGCGGGGTTGTGTTGAATACAGGAGGTGGATGTCAATGGTATATATTGCGTAGATTTTATTTTTGCTTGTTGTTTCCATGTAGGTGGGGGAGGTTGCTTGGTTTCGTTGTTTGCATCAAACTGTAGGTAGTTGTTTTGTTTTGCGTATGGTAGTGTTACGTTTAGAGTTGTTAATTATGATTTAGTTTGTTTGGGTTGAGGAATGTTTGTGTTTGTATGCCGACATTGGTTGTAATATTATACACATAGCTGCCCGACTAATGCTATTACTTGTGCTTTGATTTGTGTTATGTTTAAATTTAGGTGTTATGAGAGTGTGTTTGTTGTAGTAGTTTGTGGACCTATGCTTTATGGTTTAATACGTTTTAGTGGTTTTAAAATTATGGGTTTGCGCAGTTCTTTCTGGGGTTGTTGTTTATTTATGGTGTATTTACTTGAACCTAAGTAGTTTACTGTGGTTTACTGTGTGTTTGTCGATTCTAGGCTTTGTATTTTAGTGGAAACTTCGTGCACTTCTAGGGTTTATAGTATGTAGGTTCCAAAGTGTAGTGGTTTTTCTAGATGTTTATTTGGGTGGTTGCTTTGATTCGGAGTTGTAGGTTGTTTAGAGTTTGGCTTTGCGGCATGTTTCCGGTATTGTTTGTTTGGTTTTATTTGGGATTTGTTTGTGGGTGGGTTTGTTTTACACTTATTAGGCTGAATATTTTTAGGTGTTGTGAGTGCTTGAGGTTTGCTGATTTGTTGTGTTTAGGTTTTCTTGGGTAGGTGCCTGTGTTTTAAATTTGTGTTATAGCGATGTGTGGTAACTTTTGATTGTGCAGTATGTCTATACAACTTGTTATGAATGATTTTGGTTTGTTTGCTATGTTTCTAGGTATGTGGTGTAGTTCTGAGGTTTTGTTACTGTTAAAGAATTTATTTGTATATTCGGAGTATTTAAGTTTCCGGTTTGTATTTGCGTATTTTGACTTGTGGGGTTATTTTCGTGTTTGTTTTAGGTTTGTGTGTTATTGTTTGGTCAGGCATTTGTTGGAGTTTGTGTTTTGACCTGCGTGGGATTTCTGAATTTTCTTGAAACTTCCGATTTTTAGGGTTGTGTAGGGTTGATATAATATACAGAAGTTCTAGTATTTCAGGTTTTTGATAGATTTTGGGAGGTTCGTGTTGCGGGATGCTAGGGGTTTAGGTTGCTTTCTAGCTGGGCTGTATCCAGAAACGCTACAACTTGCAGTTTGGCAGGGGATGTCTTGACATGGGTTGGGATGGGGTTAGTGTATGCTTTACATATGAACATGAAGCGTTTTAAGATTCTTGTTTGGATGTTAGGTTGATAGCTTAGTTGGGTTTGCAATATTGAGGAAATTAGGTATCACCAAGTGCGTGTAGTTCACTTGCATTGCTAGGACATTTGGGTTTTGTTATTTTGTATTGTATTAAAGAGCTGAGGTGTTGCAGTGTGCGCTTCTTCGTGCTGTGGTTGGTTATATACTGTTTACTTGTTATATTTTATTGGCGCAGCGAGCTTTTGTAGGATTTAGTTTGTTGTGCTTATATAAGTGGTTTAGTTTCTTACAAGTTAGAGTTTCGAGATGGTTACTTTGCTACGTTGTGGTTGGTGTTTTAGCGTTAATTTTGGTTGCTGTTGGTATTGGAGCTTTCCTTTGGGATTTCAGGTACGTTTTAAACAGGATGGCGGTCGTGGTCTGTATGGTATGTATTTGTTTTCTGGAATTTGTAGAATTGGTTCTG
>JASAOA010001171.1:0-13342 GCA_030849815.1 Vickermania spadyakhi | reverse complement strand
GTTTTGTATGTTTGATTATTAATATTCGGGATGTTTTTGGTTTTAATTTTAGGCTTGTTGCAATTGGGTGTGTACAGGTTTGTGGTTTTCGTTTTAGATTGAATTTGGATGTTGCAGCGCACCTTCATGCTAGGTTAGGTTGTTTTATTTTATAGTTGTTAGAGTTCTGTGATTGAGTGCAACAGATGTATACGGGTGGGAGTGTTTTGTAGCAGTTTGGTTTTATTGCATTACTGATTTAGAGTTTTACGTAGTTGGGCTGGTTTAAGTGTGTTTGTTGGATGGGTTTGTAAGATTTACTTTATATTATGTAGCTTTTATTTGTGTTTGGGTGTTGGCTTTGTGTTTGTAGGTTTTGTGGGTAAACGTGGGGAGGTTTGTAGGTATGTGTTTTCTTTTTAAACGGGGTTGCGTTGGGCGCTTTACGGAGTGTTTTGGTTACAGGTTGTGTTTATATGATTCGGGTTGCTTGAGTTACGGTGTTTTCGATTTCCGGTTATATGGATTTAGATTATTGTACCGATCGAGTACTCCTATAGGTTGTATACGCAGCAGGTACTTCTTTTGTCGTTATTGTTGTACTGTGCGTTTTTGTTCTGTTGAGTACGGTACATGGGTGGAGGTTGTGAAGGTTGTACTTGCGTTGGCGAATGCGTTTTGTTGATGTTAGATTGGTATGTGTTGCTTGCAGGTACATAGGTAGTACATTCGGATGATGGTTTAGACTTGTTGCCTGGATATTTATGTTTATACAGTTATAGATTTGGGTTGTTTGGGCCATAAGGGCGTTTGGCTGTTTACTTCGGAACTTGTAGTTTAAAGTTGCTGGGAGTTATGTAACTTCTATATTAATTGGTGTACGCGTTATAAAATTGTTTATGTTATGATTGCTTTGTGCTTGCCCAAAAAGTGTAGTTTCGAACACTTGTTACATGCTTGAATTTGCTTATTATGGGATGTTTTCTTTGTTGTGTGAGGTACAGGTTGGGTTTACATGTGTATTTTGATTTTTGTTTGAGGTTGTATGGATAACTTTTAAATGTTTGTTTGTTGTTATTTAGGTTTATTGTTGCGTCTAGGGTGTTTGTATTTTATATTTGGTGACTTAAGATGTGTTGCGTATTTTGCTGTTATGGTTATTTGATTTGCTTGCTGTGTTGCACCATATACACTTAAGATTCTGCTGTTTCCAAGACAGTTTATTTGCTAGTTTTATTTGGGTTTAAGGCTTAAGGGTTTACGTGTTTTACCGTGTTGTATACTTAGTGGTAACTGTAGTGTTTGGTTTTAATGTAGATTTGTGATACGTTGATGTATTGGTTGTTAGGGTAGCGTTGGGGTTTTCAAGGTTTTCCGCAACTTATAGTTACTTGGGTGTTTGTGTGGTGTTTTGTATTTGCTTTTGTTGGAGTAGTATCTTTGTCGTGGGTTTTATTGTGCTGGGTTTTTATTTCTGAGTAGTTGTTTGTGTGTAGTTTCCCTGCTGGTTGGTTTAGAGCTATGTGTTATCCCTACAATATGTTTGTTAAGCATGGTTTGCATTGGTTTTTTGTTGTGGTTTTAGTTAATTAGGATTGTTGATTAAAGTTTATAGTATTTTATAGAGGTTTTTGTGCGCCTAAGGTGTGAAGTGTACTATAATTGTGTATTTGCATATATTTGTAATATTTCAGATCTATTGAATTTATTGTTATGGTATTACTTGGTTATATTAGTTTAGTTTTGATATTTATAGTGCTAGTTGTTTCTTTAGGATTGGATATTAGTTTTTAGTTTAACCTCTTTGTATTTAGTGCGTGCTTTACAACTTGTAGAGTCTTCGTTCTTTCGTTTGCGTGCACATGTGTGGTCTGGTCCACTTTGTTTCTTTGCTTATTCATGTAGTTTCCGGTCGATTGTGGATTTGTGTAGATTTTAAGTAAATCGTTTAGGGTAGGTTGCATGTTAGCTTTTAGATGATTTGTTGTATTTAGATGTTTTGTTTGCGAATTTGGTTGGATTGGATGTTGCACGCTTTGCGTTTTTTGGGATTCTACATGTTGGTTTTTGTTAGTTGTGAGCTTTGATGGGTATTGCCTTGTAGGTTTTGCGTTTCGTATAATTTGTGTATTTTGTTGTATGTATACTTGTTGATGAGTTGTGTAATGCTATGTTATTTATTTATTTCTGGGTGTACTGTTTCCAGGACTTTTTTCTTTGCGTGTTTTTGTTTGCTTATGGATCGGTGCTAGGCAACCGGAGTGTTACTTTGTTTAATGTTACGTAGATAGTTTAGTGTACTTTGTGTGCAGAGCTTGCAACTTGGTGTATTCTATATGGAAGCTAGGGTTTTGTTTGCTGCATTTTACTTTGTGTTTGTGCATGTGTGTTGCGCTTGAGTTTTAATGTGTTCCGAGGGTTTTATTTGTCAAGGTGATTTGATTTTGTTTATTGGTTGTATGGGTTTGCTGGTTAATTTAGGTAAGGGCCATTTTGGCATAGTAACTTGTGGTGTTTTGGAATGTTTGAATTTATGTTGTTTATTTTGTACATGTATGTGTATACCGGAAGAGTGTGTTAGTTTTTGGTAGGTTGTTAGTATGTGTTTATACACATATTATCTTGTTGATTTGAGTTACATGGGTTTTGTGTATTTGTGAGTTTGTGTTAGGACTTTACGTGTAGTTTGCTTTATAAAGTGTTTGTTTTGTTTTGACGCGTTTTGTTTATGGTAGTTGCAGTATTTAAGTTTAGAGGATTGTTTGTTTTTTCTGTTTGTGGGATGCATGTACTTGTTTGTTGTTTGCTTTGTGCAAGTATTTGTATTTTAATGATTCGGAATTGCGTTATTTCTTAGGTTTTGCTACTTTGTATTTGTCGTTTAATATGTGGGTTGGATGCATTTAACTAATTTTGAGGTGTTTTGTTTTAGGTTTTTTAGGGTTTTGAGTGACGTTTGGTTTTCCTAAGATTGGTGATGCTTGTTGGGCTTAGTAGGTTTCGGTTGTGTGGGGGTGTGGTGCGTCGGCTTAGGTTACAGGTTTTATGTTTGGTTTGCGTAACTTGCCTTGGTGGGGTGGGCTACTGTTGAGTTTAGTAAGTTTTGGGTTGTGGATGCTGGTAAATACGGCCTAAACTACAGGTTTCCTGGTTGGTGGAGGGTTGATATAATATAAAGACGTGAAGTTTAGCTATTTATGTGGAGTATAATGTCGGGTTTAGGAGGGTGTTGGGTATATTAGAATATGTGGTGCTTGGCGGGTTTCTGTGTAGGTGGCGCTATTTTGCGGGACTTGTGACTTGGACGTTGTAGAGTACGTGTGAGATTTTGTAGGTGGTGTTGCTGTTTTCGTATGTTTCGGAGTGTAGGAGCTTACCTGGATTGGTTGGTTTGGATTTGTGGTTGTGATACTTTTGATTCTAGCTGCTTGTTTGTTTACGGTTTACGTAGTTTTAAGCTGGTTGCACATGTTAGTTTGGTGTTGTGTGTTACGTTTTAGTTTCGTGCTTTTGAGGATATTGATAATTTAGATGTTGGATTTAGGCCACATGTGTTTTTTATACTTTGTTTAAGGATTAGGTGCAGTTGTGTGTAGTATTACATTTTAAAGGTTTTAATGCAGTTTGCTTGTTTTACAATAGTTGATTTATGTTGGTTACATGTTGGTCGGTGGAGCCGAGTTCTTGTTCGGAGTTGTGTTTGAGGATGCGTTATTTGTGGGTTTAATGTGAGTGGCAGGCTTATGTTTTAGGTTGTTGAGGGTTACCTTTTGCTGTAAGTTTAACTACGTATTTTGTTTGTTGGAATTTTAGGGCTTTCGCTTATGGTTACTTAGTTTGTAGAAACTTGTTCGATAAAGTCTGGTTTTGATGGTGTTTTAGACTTGCTATAAATCAAGTTTACTTTAATGTGTTCTGAATGGGTATTGCCTATGTGTGTGTTGTTTGTACTACTTAACGTGTATACTAGGTTTAGGATTTAGCGTAGTTTTGGTGTTACAGGTTGTATAACTTGGAGTTGGTGTGTTCTGTGTTTGCTGATATTATACGTGAATAGTGTTTCATTGGGGAATGTGGTGGGCGCCGTATGGGTGTATTGTATATAAGATTCTTAGTAATTGTGTTTTATTCGTTGCATTTTAAGAGTTAGCTTTGAGTTTGTTGTGTAGCTTGTAGGTTGGCATGTAGTTTGTTTATTATAAAGTTGTTTACTATACGTTAAAGTATCTTGTATGTTTCTCTGGGATTTTGTGGATGTGTTTATTGTTAGAATTTTCATTGCTTGTAATAGTAGATTTCATTGATTTGATGTTTTTGCGATATTACTTTATATTGGTATGTATAGAGCTATGGATTTGTTTGTTTGAAGGTGGACTAATGTATGTTGGTGGAGCTTGTGTAATTTGTGTGGTTTTAATTGGTTAGAATTTGTGTATGCGGGCACGGGTAGGCTTATTATATCTTGGGATTTACATTGTGCTTGTGCTTCGGAGTTTCTGGGACGTGTAGATTCTGCTGGTTTTCCTTGTAGGTTTGGGCATCTGTTTTGATTTGTTTTATGTGGTTATGTCACTTTTTGAGGTAGGTTGTTTGCAAGTTGGGCATTTTGTTAATTTAATGCTGATGATTTATGCTGCTAAAGTATTACAGTAGGTGTTGTATTTAGGGTTTATAGCTGTATAATATGTTTGCTCGTGTTTTTGTTGTAGGTGGAATTTGCAGGCTGTAGCCAGGTATTTAGATGGTTGTAATTGTATAGGTGTGATTTTGATGTTGTGCTTTGTGGGGATGACATTTGATTGGACGTATTTTACTTTTAGTATTATACACCTTATGCACTTAGTTTCTGTTGCGTCAGGGACTTTTTGGGTTCGTTTTGCGTTTACTTGTTTTCGTTTTGTAGATGTGGGTGGATTATTGTATTTAACATATAGGAGTTACAAAGAGTTGCTTTTGATACTTGGGGGTGTAGTTTTAGTTTGTAGTGATAATTATCGTCTTTTGTGTTAGTATTTTGTTGTGGGTTTGCTTCCTTTAAAAGTTGTTTACTATTTGTATGCTCAATTTACGGATGTTGTTATACTTACGTGCTAGATTTGTACTTAATTAGATTTAGCTTTCATGCTGTTTGTTTAGATTTAGATTGGTTTTTATTGTTTTGCTGTTATATTAGGATATGGTATTGTTTGAAATTCTAGCTAGGGTTGATAATGGCTAAGGTTGTTCTTACTTTGTGTGTGGCTTGTCTTTGCTTAGAGGTAGTAGTTTTTATAGGTGCTGTTAGGGTTGACTTAGTATGGGTCTATTATAGTAAGTATTGTAATAATAATTAATTAATTCTTTTTATTGGTGGCTTTAGTATTACTTTGGTTCATTATGTGGGATATTTGTTACGTTATAGTACTCGCTTGTATTATAGTGTTAAGTATGCTGGATTTCTTATTGTTATATTGTTTTTGCAGTTGGGTTTGTTTAGAGACTTGTTTACTTGTTTTTATTTTTCTTTGGATGTAGTGGTTAGTTTTGGTTATTCTGATTTATACAGTTACTGTTTTATGTTGGATATTGTATAACTGTGTTATATTTAGGTTAGGGTGGGGTGATTTATTGCCATTGGATTTATGGTTGTGTTATTCAGTTACTTTGCTATAATATTTAAAGTTTTGCGTTAGGGGCTGTATTTGCTAGTTTTTGTTTGTGGGTTTTGCAAGTAATACTTGCTACTTTCGTTTGTGGTGTGTGCCCGGATTTTGTAGGGTTAGAGTTGTGTAGTTTAGAGTTTATTGCTTTTTTGGGTTTTTGGATTTGCTGTGGATTTGCATGTATATTCGTCGTATAACTCGTAGTTTGATTTGTTACTTCGATATCGCGTAATACGTATTCTGGATTTGAGGGTTGTGTTTTTATACCTGTTTATACACTTACGTATCTTACCGATAGAGACTTGTTTGCTTTGTCTTGCGAGGGTGGGTATAGTACATGTTTGTGGGTTGCTTGTGGATTGCCCCAAAGGTTTCTTTTACTTATTTGTTTTTACGTGTTTACTGTATGTGTTGTTGATTGAAGGTTTGTAAGTTTTGATTTTATCTGTAGGTTTAATATTGGAGTGCGGTAATTTGTGTTGATGGCTACGTATAGTGTTGGGATATGGTGATAATATATTTCAAGCACAATTGTGTGTGTTAGTTTTGCTGATTTGGTTACTTAGGATTTGGGTTGGATACTATAATCATGCATTTAGCGTGTTGCATTTTTGATTGGAGGATTTAATTGGGTATGGGTTTTGTTTTGGATAGTTTCTTTTACTTGTGTAATTTTAATGTTGGGGATTTCATTGGTTTTAACGTACTAGTTTGTGTGCCTTGTTTGAGTTTTGCTACATGTATTAGGTTTGGGCGCTCATTTGTTATTTTTATGGTGAGTTTGTTTACACTCAATCTCTTTTCATAGATGGTGGCAACGCTTTGTTATGTTAATTTTATTTTGAGTTTGGTTTTGTAGGTGCTTTATGGTTGGTTTTAAGTACATACCTTTTTGGTACTTACGTGTTAGGGGTATGGGTGGTAGCGGTTTACATGCATGTACCTGTGCTGTGTGGGTTTGACAGTTGTGTGGGTTTGCCAGTTTGTTGGGGTAGTTGTGGACTTAGGGTTTTGTTTTCGTTTTGTTTGTTGACGTGTGTCAGGTATGTTCTTTGTTATGTTTTTAAGAGCGCGTGGACGCTACATAGGCTGGTGCTTTTTGGGCTACGTATGGTCAAACTACGAGGTTTTTGTGTTGTGTAGGGTTGATATAATATACGTAATTTGGGGTTTTGGGGTCGGCGTAACTTAAGGGTTTATTGACGCTGCTTTTTATAGTGCATTTTGCTCGTGTTACCTGGTATTTGGCTTTGGATGTATCAGGTAAATGGCTTGTTTTCGGGCGTTTTTTGACTTCGGTTGTGGGATGGGTATTGTAGAAATTAGGTCGAACTACGAGGTTTTTGTGTTGTGTAGGGTTGATATAATATACAGGAGTACTGTTATGTGTTGCTTGTGATATGCAAGTTTCGGATACTTGGGGTTTTTGTAAGTTTTCATGATTTGAATAGAGCTTGCACTTGGTGTATTTTGTGGAGTTTTTGTTGCTGAGGATTTTGTAGTCCTTTTATGTATGATATTTGCAGGTCTTACCTGTTTGGGTAAACATTTGTGGTTTTGTTTTATGAATTACAGGTTATGGAGTTTCCTGTTTTGGTTTGATTGTTATACTTGCGCTAGTTTGTTTCAGGGTTTCGTTTGAGTGCGTAAACTGGGTGTTAGATTGTGTGGGGTATTGTTGCGAGTGTTCGGTATTTAGAGTTTTTGGTGTTGTGCTTTAATTTGCTGTTTTTGGTGTTGGTTATCGTGTTTGTAATTTTGTTTTAGATTGGACATGTGGTTAGTTTAACTTGGAGTTTGTCTTTGTGGATGTAGATTGTAAAGGTTATGTTATTGTGATATTCTTCGGCTGAGTTGTGTTTTGTTTGGTTATAATAACATATTGTGTTTGTGTTACACTTTTGTTTTTTATAGGTTAGTTTTAGGTAGCTTGCTGGATTATTGCGAATTGTATTGTCTACATGTTCTAACAACTGTTTGGGTTTTTAGTGGTGGATTGTGTTTACTGGTAGGTTTGTAATGTTTTGCTGTAATTAGCTGGGTGGGTTGTGTGTTGGTTGTTACGTGTAACTTACAGTGTATGGATTTAGGTTCGTTATTTGGTTTGTATAGATTTGTTGAGGTTTATAGTAGTTATTTTGATTGATTACTTGTCCGTAGTTTGTGTTTTGTTTGCCGGATTTGTAGTAGTTGCAATTGATAGCTTTAGTTTTTGTTTGGATTTCAACTTTGGAGGCTGTATATTTTGTACGAGTACTCGGGTTGGAGGATATAATTGTTGTGGTTAGAGGTGGGCGTTTATTCGACAAATAGTTGGGTGTTATATGTAGTGTTAGATTTTGTAGATTTGCTATTTTTTATTTACGTAGTTGCTTTGTTGCAGAGGACACTACAAGTTCCGGTTTTTATTTCTAACTCCTGGATTGCCAGTGTTTTTGTTTTTACTGTAATAGGTGTGTAAGTTTGGCTTTAGTTGGGGTGTTAGGGTTTTGNGGGGTGTTAGGGTTTTGTGCTAATTTGCCTTTTATGTTTAAAGGTTTGAGTTTGGTAGGTGCGCATTTTATATTTGGGTGTTTTGACGTATAGGTTAAGGGTATTTGCAGTTTTAGTTGGTTTTATGGGTAATGTGATTTGCTTATGTTGGATTGTAGTGGCGGGGAAATCAGTTAGGTTTTCGTTTGATTTATGTATGTGTTAATGATTTCTGTAGCTATTGAATTTTGTTGGGTGCATTTTATTTAGATTTAAGGTTAATTTGAATGTTTATTAAGGGTTGTGTAAGTTTTAAATGTGGATTTGTTTCTGGGTTGGGGATGGGATGGGTAGGTTTATTTTTGTAAATTTAGGTTTGATTTGTAGTGTGTATATTTTCAATAAAGAGAGTTTGCATTACTTTGTATATAGTTATGTTAGTTGTTTTGTGGCATAATGGCTGGAGTTAGTATTGGTTTGTGTATGCATTTTGGATAGATACGTTATAGGTGGTTTTTAGGTATACGAATTTGTAGGTTGATTGTTTAATGGACAGTTGGATTTCGCTGTAATATTGTATATACTATAGTTTTGTATGCATATTATTACTTCTAGTTGTAGTTTATAGTTAGAAGTGTTTACTTGTTTTGATTTGCTAAGTTTGTGTCTTGTGTTGTTGATTTTATGTGTATTTGTAGTCTAATTTTAACTTAATTTTGTTTAAAGGTTGGGTTACGATTTGGAGTTCTTGTTGGGGTTTTACCATGCTATTTTGCATCTGAGGTTTTCCTGGATGTGTGTTGTACGTGCATGTTTACTTTACCCTTAGTTGTTTTATTGTATGTCTGTGTGTTCCTGTATTTTGTGGGGATTGGATTGTTTGTGTAGGTGTTGATTGTGTGCACATATAATTGTACGTTGGTTTTGCATTTGCGTATGTAGAGACTTTCGTTTTTACTTTGTGGGTGATTTTATAGTTGTAATATTTATATGTGATTTGTTTGTTGTGTTATTACTTTTACTTGTGTTATGGAATTTAGAAGTAGGCTGGATATGAGTCATGCTGTGAAGTGTTTTGTTTCGTTGGGTTTTATTTAGATATTTTCTTTATTAACAGTGAGTTTATGTTGCACTTCCGGGTTGTTTTAGACTTAATGGTTGTGTAGTTTTCTCGTATTAGGCTTTAGGTTTGGCTGCGTTTTAACGCATGCTTTATTGTTTTAAATTTTACTATTGTGTACGTGTGACAATCTTGCAGTTATTTACAAGTAGGTTCGATTACTTTTAATTTATAGTCTATGTGTATTTATTAACGCCTACCATAGATGGGTTTATTAGTTGTATTTGTGTGCTTACGTGTGTGATGCAGTTGTATTGGTTTGTTTGACATGTTTGTGTTTGTTAGGGTTTAATGTTTGTTAATGGATTTGTTATGGGTAGGGTTTGTAGTCTTTGCATTTTGTTACTTTGCTTTACAAGACTTGTGTTGTTTTGCGGTTTTTAGTTCTGATATTTGTTTTGCTTGTACAGGTATGTTAGGATTTAGGTTAATTCGGTAGGTTTGTAGGTGTCGGTTGATGAGTGTTTATATTATGATTTTCTTTGTTAGATTTAAATATTGGCTACTTAACTACTTGGCTGTGAGGGATTGGTTTATTGGTTTGTGTTATTTAAGATATTGATAACTAGTTTAGAGTACTCCGTAACTATTACAGCTTTAATTTAGGATTCGAGGTGTGTGGGTGGAGTTTCTTTGATATTTATTTTGCATAGGGTTGTTTGATGAATTTGTTTGTGGCCTTATAAGTAAGGGTTTTTGTGTGTAGTGAGGGCGTACATTATGCTGGTTGGAAGTGTACATTTTGACTGTGTGGTTCACTTAAGATATACAGGTTTAGTTGCTGTTTGAGAGGTGTTACTTTGCGTTGATTTAGATGTTGTGTGCGTTTAATATTTTGTGGTGCGGGAAGCTCACTTTGTAATTAAGGTTATTATACTTGTTTGATGTGGAGTTTGTATTTATGTCGCAGGTTTTGGACGTTTCGGCTTTTGATTGGTTCTATGTACTTTGGAATTTGGGTTTGTCTGGGCGATCAGCGAACTAGTTCACAGTACTTGTTATTTACTTTGGTTTTAGCTTTCCTGTAAGTATGCTTCAATCTGTTGTAGTGGGTATGAATACCATACTATATTGGGTAGGTTTGCCATCGGTACGGATTTGTTAAGATTAGGTTGTAGTGTTTTTGGTTTTCGCTTGGGTTTTATTAAGTGTGTTAAACCCGTACATATGCAGGGGTTTTATTTGACGTGTATTAGAGGTGGGTTGATGGTTTGTTTTTTGAGTTACCTTAGTATGCAGGATTTTTTGTTGTAATTCGGGTTTTTGGCAAGGATTTGTGAGTTTGGGAGGTTTGTAGGTTTCTGCATGCGAGTTTTTCCGACGGTGTTATTTGTGTGTATCAGAGCGTAACTGCAGGGTTTTGTGGGTGTAAGGGGTTGATATAATATAAGGGTGTGGGGTTTTGTGTTATATTTAAGGCTGGGAATGCTAGATTTTGGCGTTTTCGGGGTATGAAGATGCCTTATATGGGTGTATTTATGGTGTTATTTTGATCCGGAGTGGTGTGCCTGCAAGGTCCGATGGTGTGAGATTGCCTATGTATAACATGTAGGGGGATGGGTTTTAGATTGGTTTGGACGAGATGTGGGACTTGGCAGTTTAGTATATGAGGTTGTTTTGTATATTTGTTTTGGAGTTTGAGTAGAGTTTTTGTATTGAGCTGCAGGGATGGTTATTGTTATTTGAAGTTATTGTGTTGTTGGGCAACGCAATGATTTGGGAGTTTAGTTTGATTCTGGTATGGGTTATGTAGTTCTTACTTTCGGTAGCTTGGTTACAAATGGTGGTTAATGTTTGTATAGATGCTAGTTTTTTGTAGAGGGTTTATTATGGTTGCGTAAATACGGTAGATACGAGGTAGTTAGTGTTTGGGATTTGTATTTTATAGGTTTTTGTTTTGTGGGTTTGGTTGTGGAGTTTGTGTTTAGTGTGTTACATTAAGTTTGTAGTGTTTTATGATTGTAAAGTTGGTGTTTTACGCTAGGTTTGTTAGTTATTTTGTCGATGTGTTAATAGTAGTGGTTATGTTTTTCTTTGTGTAGGGATGTCGTAGCGTGGGTTTTGAGTATTCGTGGTTGGAACTTCAATTTGCAGACATTTGGTAATTTTTTATGTGGTTTGTTTGCTTTCTTTATATTCCGAATGTTTCATGAGGATGCATAGAGCGACTACTGGGTCGGGTGACTTGGTGTTATGGTAGCGTTTTAACTCACTAGCTCTTTGTGTGTGAGTTTGTTGTGTGGTTGTATGGAGTTCTTTTTGTTTATTTTATGACTGATTGTTTAGGGATTGGCTTTAAAGTTATGTACCGATTACTGTTCGGTTTACTTTTTGATGTATTATAGTTAGCTTTGCTTTTGTGGTGCTAGGGTTTGTTTACGTAGTTACGGTTGTTAGGTTGGGGTTGGTTAGGTTTGTTTGGGTTTTAGTAGGGTGTTTAGATTTAGGGCTAGTTAGGGTTTGTTTGATCTATTTATTTTGAAGTTTGTTTGCTGTAGTTTCGCGCTGATATTTAGGCTTTACTTGTGTGCATTACTTTGCGCGAACTTTTAAGTTTTGAGAGGTTTGTTTCTCGTGGGTTTTGTGTAGTTGTTTGGGTTTTAGCGTAGTTTGCTTGGTTGGTTTTGTATTTAGTATATTGTTTAATGGTTTGCGTTTTATAGTATTGTGTTGTGTTACTTCAAGGTTTGAGGTTTGTGTGGGTTTGCTACGTTTTGTGATTTTTGATTTGGGTTTTTTGTTTTTGGGACTTATTGTTTCGTTTTGTTTTCGTGAGGTTGGGTTGTGTTACTTTTGGGGTTTGCATTTGTTCGATTTGTTTATAGAGTGTTAGTTTTATGTTGGGTGCTTTGGATGCTATTGGAGTGCCGGATTTAAACTGGGGGATTGATGTTGAATGGTGAGTTGTGGATACGTTGAGATACTAAGTTTTTGTTTTGGGTAGAGTGTTTGTTTTCCTGGTGTTATTGGTTTAGTTTAGTTGGGTTGATGTTTTGTGTTTAAGTTTGGGTTTACTTTGTAAGTTTAGTTTTTGTATGTGGTGTTGCTTGTTTCCGAAGGTGTCAATTTCTTGCTAGATTAACCTCGTGTTTTTTACTTTATGTATTGCTTGGGGTTTTGTTGTTTTATTTGTATAGTTTAGTTATTACCTTATTATTTAGGGTGCATGTAGTATTTGGAGATACAGTGGAACTTGGTATGTTTGTTTTATATGGTGTTTCTTTCGGGGATATTACTTGTGTGACTGTTGTGTTATGTATGGTGTTTAATTGATTGTGGGTTTTGGGTTTGTTATTTTGGTGATTTTATGTTGCTTAGTAGTGCTGTATACCTTTTTCGGAGTGGTTTGTTGCGAGTTCGTGTTTGGACTGATGCAAGTGTTAAGTTTTGTTGTACTTTGTATTTTGTTATTGGTCGAACGTAGGTTTGTAAGTTCACTTTAAACGCTTAACGGGAACCGAGTTGGGCGTTTTAGTTTATTTCACTTTCGGGTTTGGGGTTTTGTTTGGGGTTTCATTTTGGATGTGTGATTTTGTTTTGTTGGTGTTGAGTGGTGTTTGCTAATTATTCGGTTTATAGTTGCGGTATTTGGGCTTTTAGGGTATAATTGGTAGCTCGTATTGCTCTTGCTTTGGTTTTGGTGTGCACATTTGGGTTTCATTTGCATGTGTGATTTTGTTTTGCTGGTCGGGGTGGAGTTGTTTGTTAATTATTTGGTTTATAGTTGCGGGATTTGGGGTTTTAGGTTTGTATTTGGTAGCCTTTTAGTTGCTCTCACTTTGTAGTTTGATGTACATTTGTGGTTTATTGCTGTGAGGCGCATATTGCATACAGTGTGTTTACTTGTTAGTTAGTTGTTTTGGATGTTTATAGGTTTCTGTTAGTTTGGGGTATATGTTGCATTCCAAGGTGTATATTCTTATGGGCGCCGGAATTTGGGTATTATACTACTTTGCTGGGTACTTAGATTGTTAGATACTTGGTATTTGTTTTGGGTTTGTGCAATTTAGGTGTTGTTTGCATATTATTTTAATGGTAGGTGGCCAGTTTTTAAATTAGTTGTGATGTGGATTTTGTTTCTGAGTTTACTGATTTGTTGGTTTTGTAGTGGTTGTTGGTTTGTGATGTG
>JASAOA010001170.1:0-13298 GCA_030849815.1 Vickermania spadyakhi | reverse complement strand
TCTCTCTGCTGAAGAAGAACTGGCAGAACCTCAAGTCGGCCTACATCAAGTCCACCATGGGCAAGCCGCAGCGCATCTACTAAGAGCAGCGGTGCAGAGAATGGGCAGGAGGACACCCAGAGTTGTGCTTCACCCCCTCACCCGTTTCCTTGGATAATGGGGCGACCTCTTCCCTCTCACTCTCTTGTTTCATTTTTTTGTCTTCTTCGTCAGTCTTTTTTCTTTGTCTTTTTTGAATTTGTAGTGTTTGCGTGTACTCACACAGTAGGACTCCATCAATGCGAAAAAAAATAATAGAAGAACTGATTTGAAAGAAAGAAGAACAGGAGAAAGAGAGAGGAGGTTGAACGAGAGGCGACGGACTACAGAAAACACTTATTAGTGGTAGAGCGAATCCTGTGGCTCTTCATTTGGTGTCTCGTGCCGTGCAATTTTGTTTCTTTTCATTTTGATCGTTGATAACAATAAAAAATAATAATTACAGAAGTTATTTTTTTTGCTGTCGTTTTGCCTACCGTTTGATAATCTTGAAACCATTGTACTTCTTCTTACTTCTTACTCCCCCCCCCCCCTAAACACCCACACCCTTCATTAGTCTTTCTCTCCCTTTTTCTCCCTCTTCTTCATCATGACCGTTACTGCTGATGTTCTCGCTCGCCGCGCCGAGCTCGTTCGCACTGGCGGTAAGGGGAGCGTTCGCCGCACGACCAAGGCCCACCACAAGGCTTCTGGCGATGACAAGAAGATCAAAGGCGTGCTGCACCGCCTCGGTGTGACCCCCTTCAGCGACGTGGACGAGGCCATCTTCTACCGCCAGGACGGTACGGTGATGCAGTTCGAGAAGCCCAAGGTTCAGGCCGCGATCCAGAGCCAGTGCTTCGTAGTCTCTGGGGACTACACCGTGAAGCAGGCGTCTGAGCTCCCCTCTGCGAAGGCTTAAAGAGCCGAAGAAAGAAGAAACCTACACACAGGAAAAGATAAAAAACTAATATCTGCGGATTTGATTTTTCGTTTTTTGTGTATTTTTTTTTCTTTTTCGTTGCTCTGGAGAGACAAGCTGTACAATTCATTTTTATTTCTTCCTCTGGATGTATCATTATAAAAAAGAAATCAAATTTCCTTTTCATTCTCCTCTTCAAGAGGAGGTATTGTATCGTGAAGAGCCGACTGTTGTCGACTCTCCTCAAAAACAAGAACACCTTTTACGATTGCTTCGTTAGAACTGTCTCTTTCCTTTTTTTTTTTTCATTTTAATTTTAGGTTTCTCATTTAAGTTTGTAGTTCGGTTCTTCTTATTATTTGTAGAGAGAAACGAGGCCGTGATGGATGGTGGTCTGATACAGTACACGTTCCCTTCAGGGGCATCGTACAAGGGCACCTTCGAGGGCAATCAGCGACATGGGCAGGGCTACTGGGTCCACCCTAGCGGTGAAAAGTACGAGGGTCAGTACACGGACAACCAGAAGCATGGGCTCGGGGTGTATCGCCACCAGGACACTGGAAAAGAATACGTGGGGCACTGGAGCAAGGACAAGATGAGCGGAAAGGGGGTGTACTACTTCAATCGAGAGCACACTGCCATGTACATGGGCACGTACACTGACGATATGAAAGACGGGAAGGCGGTGTACTTGTACGAGAACGGTCTCTTCACCGCCCAGGAGTGGAAGAGGGGTGAGCTCCTCCACGAGTCGGTCCTCCCCCCCACAGAGCTGGTCGGGCTCTCGCTGCGGCATCAGGAGCTCGTGCAGGAGGTGCGGCCCCACGCCCCGGAGCTTCTCGGCCCTCTGCTCCCACCGAGCCAAGTGCGTGCCTTTCAGTTTCCGTCTGGCGCCACGTACACGGGCCAGTACCACGGCACCAAGAAGCACGGCTCGGGCCAGTGGCTGCACCCCGAGGGCGATAAGTACGAGGGTCAGTTCGAGTTTAACAAGCACCACGGCTGGGGGGTGTACACCATTGGTCGAAGCGGGAAGAAATACGTTGGGGAGTGGAGCCAGGGGAAAATGAACGGTGTGGGAGTCTATTTCTTTACCTCCGACGAGAGCGAGTACTTCGTGGGGCCGTACAAGGGCGATGTAAAGCACGGAAAGGGCATGTACCACTTCGCCAGCAATCAAAAGAATAAGGTGCAGTACTGGGAGGGCGGCACTCTGGTGAAGGAGGAACCCGCTACGCAGGAGGACGTGGAGGCGTACCATATTACCATTCAGCAGATCATTGACGTGGTGAAGCCCTTCGCCCCGGAGTACGAGCAGCGGATCTTTGTAGAGCAGCCCGACAGTAATAGAGAAGAGGAAGACTAAGACGGAACCAAGCAACAAGAAGAAGAGTGTACACAAGTCCGTACAAGAAAGAGGAGGACACGAGAGGGCGTTCAATTGGTTCGGTGGGTGAAAGTAAACCCGTAGTAGGCAACCCACCAACAACAGTAGAGAGAAGAAAAGAAAAGAAAAAAAAAACATGACAGAGAGAGAGCATGAACTTTAGAACTAGCACATCTGCTACATTGAACTACTGAGGTTATCGCATAGATGCAAAAGGGATCATAATTTAGGTTTAGGCTTTACTTTATTTTTTTTCTCGGAGGTCGGGGTTGGCTGCTTCTGAGCTCGATACCCCATGAAGCCCAAACTTTTCATATTATGTGTTTCTTCAGAGCGTATAAAACATTCTTCGGCTCACACCAGCGACTCCTAATAAATCTTTATGAAAACAGTAATTAAAAATGAGATAAAATACAAAGCTGATGTCTACACATCCTGCCACAGAGAGACTACCTCTTCTCGTAAGTTGCTTTTCTGGTGACTGTCCATACTGTACTCCCCTGACGTACCTCGTTGACTTCCACTCTTAAATGTTTTCTTTTTCATGTGTATGAAAGCTCAGATCAAAAGAAATTAACGCTCTTTCCCCCCTCAAAACGAAAAGAAAGAAAGTTGACAATAATACATTGCAGTTAGAATTCATCATTGGATTTATAATATCGCCGCTTTAAATACGTTCCGTTTCTTTACTATTAGTGAAAGATCTTAATATTTTTCACTGCCTGTACCTATTTGCCTATTGCTTCTGTTCTTGCGAGATATTCAATTACAGAAAAGTAACGAGCTTTGCTGTTTTTATTCTTCTTCATTAGCGGTGTAGTGTGCCATTCACTCCGCGATCTCCCCCTTTTGTTTTGGGGTGTGCTCAGAAGAATATTATTCACTGTCGCACCCCCTCGTCTCTCATGTCCTTCTCCTCCTCCTCCTCGTCGCTTCGCTGCGCCGGAATGCCGGATCGAGCGCTACTGGAGCACCTGCGACTGGAGCGGCAACTCCTCACGCTAGAGCGTCAGTATTTAAGGCAGCTCCTGAAAGTGCCAGAGACGGTCTCCGTTAAGGTGAACACCGCTCGGGAAAGCGACACAGCAACGGAGCGGACGCTGCTCGCTCGCTACGTGGAGGCGCTCAAGACACAGAAGAGTGTCTTGAAGGGCAAGACGGTCCCGATCACCACGTGCGGTGGCGCTGCCGCCTCTCCAGCGGTCCGCCCCAGCAAACCCTCTTCGAAGCCCATGCGGCATGCCGCTCTCGCCGCGGGGGCGGAGGAGAGCTGCCAGCGGCTCGAAGCGGAAGTCGCGCAGCGTTTGGAGGAGACGCTGAGGCGTCGACAAGAACTGGAGGAGCTGCTCCAGAGCCTGAAAGGGGTGGTTCGCGGGTTTTTACAGTCGATACAGCTAAGCAATCCCCATTCGTAGTAGAAGTGAACTCCTTTCTCCACCAAGAAAGGAGTGATATCCGAGAAGTAAAAAAAAAAAGAAGAAGGGATGCGCACAGCAAAATTAGAAGAAGGGATCCTTCCTCTATTTCTTGTGGTGCGGGTTGGGAGTAAGCGAAGGTTCCTTCCCCCTCGTGGAGCTAAATCGTATCGCGAGAGAGACAAAGACGAATTCATATATATATATATATATTTATATAGATATATATGCATTGGTGTCCCTCAGGAACACGAAAAAAATATTTCTGGATTATTTGTTCATAGTTGGATGAGATTCGCTTGCACCATTATGGATGAGTCGCACACAAACATGTTGTTGATATATCCTTCTTCTCTTCCTTTCATCTCTTTTGGAAGAACAGTTTGGCTCTTTGCGTGCCAATCTCTTTCTTCTCCCTATAAATTATTTTTTTTTTGGTTTTTGTGGCTCTCGTGTCTTTATTGCTGTTCGCTTTCTAATCACCCAGCTGTTTCGGCCCACACGCTCACTTTCGTGATTGTGTATTTCTCTCCTGAGCTATATAGTTTTTTTTTTCTTACTATTGTTGAATCAGCTCCTTGATTTCTCTTGTTTTTAGATTCTTTTTTACGGTATTGCTTGCTTCTGATACGAATCTACTGCTTTCTATCTGCCTCTCTCTCCCCTTTGCAGCAGCCCGTCGTGAAATTAAACGTCAGGGGATTCACCTTGTATTGGTCTACCGCGCAGAGGAACGTTACTCTTTAAGAAGAGTAGAGTAGATTGCCAATACTGTTCCTAACACTTCGTGTTTTCTCAAAGCAAAACCGAAAAAGAAAGCCATTGAGTCCATCACTCCACCCTTTTCACTTGCAGGAATGGGGTGCTTATGCTGCTGTTGTGCGTTCACCCCGGAAGAGCCGCGTGGCGCGTGGTACTTTGTCCGCGCAGACCCGAACGTGACCAGCTGGGGCAGTCTTCACTTGGACAGCTCGGACAGCGAGGGCTGGGCGCATATGTTCTGCAATAGAGAGCCACCGCGGTGTCCGTTCTGCGCAGAGTATATTTACCCGGCGTATCGCGAGACTCATGTGCAGTTGTGTGCCACCGCGCAGGAGGAAAGGAAACGTTCAGGGTCAGGCTTCAATGACAAGACTTTGGGCCACCACATGGCAGGCATCTGCCAGGATGAACTGGTGAAGCCTGGCGAGCCGACGCCGCCCATGGAAGACCTCTGTGTGGTTTGCATGGAGCGCCGGAAGGTGTGTGCGTTTCTTCCCTGTGGTCACGCTGCGTCGTGCTTCACCTGTAGTCGCCAGCTGCAGATCTGCCCTCTGTGCCGCGGTAACATCATCGGGCTTTGCCGTATTTACACGAAGGGAAGTATGAGCCCGCAGGAACAGCTGAGATGCAAGCACTGCGGGGATATCATCCTTCCTAGTTTCTTCGAAGGCCATCAAGAAGTCTGCGGGATACAGATGAGAGAGAAGCAGCGTGTGAAGGAGGCAGCGCAGACGTTGAAAACGAGGACGGAGGGCGGCGAGTGGGAGGCCGCCTTGCCGTTGACTTCCTTCAGTGAGAACGCCGCCACGCCGGCAGACTGCAGCGCGGAAAACTTTCGGTGTCTCGAGTGTGGCATTCATGCGAAACCTCCGCAACAGCACATGGTCATCACCGCTCCATGTGGCCACGTCGTGCTCTGCGAAGGCTGTGCCAAGCAGAAAACCACGTGCCCACTCTGCTGTAGTCCTATTCGCACTAGGACGGTCGTCTACAATTAAGCGCGTGTGTAGTCCAAAGGCGGACGTGCGCAAGCATAAATGTGTCTTCCTTCAATTTTACTTTACTTTTAAAGCGAAGAGGAGCAGATTTGTTTTAGTTTTTATTTTATTTTTATTATTATTAGCTTTCATGGATTGCCTGAAAAAAACCAACCAACCAAAATGGGCAACTCCCTGCACTACCTTGCCCCTTGTCAAAAGGATCTGATGCGATCTCTTTACTTCTGGGTGTAGATGATGAAAATGCAAAGAAAACAGCGATAGCTATAATTGTTTCTTTTGATGTGCTTGTTCCTACAGATGGAATCTGCATCTTGTATATGTTTAAGCGTTTCAAGACTTCGCTGCCCCTTCCTTAAAATACGAGAGTCGTGGGCGCACCACATCCCGAGCGAAACAGTGCCCAGTGGATGGCAGTCGGTTTCTTTTTTGCTTCCGTTTCTTTTTCTCTTCTCCATTTTTTTAAATTGGTTTTCTCAGTAGCTGTGCAAGCAGGGGCTGGTGCAGAGAAGCTCTCCGCGGCAGACAGAGTTCAGTTGGGGCGGTTTTCGACACGGATCGAGCGGCTTTTTATTGGTATCACCAATAAAAAGCCAACTGGAAGAGCCGACACCCTTGAAGGACTGCTCTTGTAAAACTTTGGGTAGCTCACAGGGTCCGTCAATGAGTATGACAATCTCCATCTGCAATTTCGCTCTCGGATCAGCGATCACGGAATACTCCGCGTTCGGCACATTTTATCCCATTTTATAGTATTCTCTGCCTTTCCATTTTTTGTTTTTGCATACTCCGCTTCGCTGTACACCACCACTGCAGAGGGTGGTGACCGCACAGAGGATGCTGGATAGGGAGTGACGAACTCGCAGCAGTGAGCGGAAGAACCGCATCGGATCGGAATTGAGTGTGACCGCATTTTTTACGGGGGCAAAAATCCTGGCAAAAAAAAAAACACCGACCACCAATATCTGTCGATATGCATTTATACATGAAGTACTGCTAAGCTCGAAATAACAACTTAACAACGCAAGCCAATTTAGTCTTTGCTTGGCTATCCTAGGCAACGATCATTCCCCAGTACTCTTTGCGCAATGATGATAACATTTCTGCATACCCTTTTTGTTCTATGCTCGTTTTTTTCCTTTTTTTTTTTCTTTTTGGTGTTTACGGGTAAACGAAGATATAGAAAAAAACGTAAGCCTGTCCACAGTGCTGTTGTCGTGTCTATTAGAGTAGCCTGTACTCATATATATATATATATATATATAAGGGGTGTACTAAGCTGCGAGGGGTGTACTAAGCTACCCTTACTAAGCTCAGCTATTTCTATATACATATATATTTACATCTATTGTTTTTCAGGAGGTCAGTGACACCCCTCGCTCTCACGCACACATTTAGAAACACAAAGTAAATCCTTTTCCGGAGCTATCTTTCTGTGTCTCTGCCTTTGAACAGAAAGGTGAGCTCGCCCTTAGAAGATCTAGACTAGGTTTCTACATTGAATTAGGTTGCTACTATTTTTATCTTAATTATCCATAATACAACCCACAATCATTTACAACAATAGAGATATAAACGTTGTAAAAAGCAATACAATTGGTGTTAGTATTATTCTTAAGTGTTGCTCTTCTGTTGATTCGCCAAATCTCGATCGATGGACCGCCCTCCATTGTGCTACACAACTCACTCCTCTCCGCCATCGTCTTCTTCCCACCAGCAGAGGAGCGAGGGGGGCTTCGATGCCCCGTATTCCCTTCCTGCGGCTTCCACCAGGGCCATGGAGCTTTTATCAGCACCGCAAGGGCTGCCCACACAGTCCGTCCTGCTGTGTGTACAGCTGTATGACTTCGCCTTGTACGGTGTGGACACTGAACGCTTTCCGCCACCGTACAGCCTACAAGGCGTGGTGCATCACCAGCGGTTCTCTACACTCTGGGAACAGGAAAGTAGTCCCGACGGAAACACCACCACCACCACATCCACTACGCACTTGCATAAAGAAGAAGAAGACGGAGAAGACGTTGAGAATGTGGAGAAAGGGGACTCGGCTCCATGGAGTAGCCGGTCGAGTGCGGTCCACAACGACTTGCCTTCGGTGCCTTGCAATGCCCGCTGGCGTACGGCGGACACGCTGGTGACTTCCATGGCCACACTGCAGATCCCTCGCGACCTTCTCTCGCCTATGAGCCTGGTGAAGGGCACTGATGCTGGTGAAGCAGAGGAAAGGCTAGAGGCGGGAAATAAAACTCCACGGAGCGGATCTCGATCCAGGTCCACGGCGAGGGAGGTCCCGCTGCAGCACGTGGTCCGCTGGTGGAGAAAGTGTAGCGAGCAGGACATCGCCGCCGCTCTCACACAAACGAGTGCTCCACGTCAAGCGCGACACCGCCACTGCGGCATGGATCGGGGTGCAGATGTCGGGCTCGCGGTGCAGGTGTACAGCTACGGCACCAGAGACTCTCCGAGCAGCACGTATGTCGGTGCAGCGACCATTTGCCTGGGGACCTTACTGCAGTGCCCGCCCGGGAGTCGCGTGCGATTGACACTGACGCGGCGCTCACAAGGCATCGACGCCGCGGAAACACTGGACGAGGACAGTGACAGGGTAATGCGGCGCTCTCCTGGTGAAGAAGTCTCCTGCATTGTAGGGGAACTGTTCGGAACGGTGCGGGCGGAGCTGCGAGCCCAGCTGGCTATGTCTGTGCAACACGTGCACGTCTCCCCGAACCCGTTATCCGTGTGGTGGCAGTGCAGTGCGGGGCAACGAAACCACAACAGTAGTGGTGGACGGGCGCCTCACGGACTTTGTTTCCCCCCCTCTACGATAGCGCTGGACATGAGGCAAGCAGACCTCGATCTGTTGGAGGTCTCCCCTTCTCCGCCATCTCCTCCAGCGGCCGCCTCGGTGTGCTCCCCCCCGCTTCTTGATTCTGGTCCTGCCTCAGCGGGCTATTGGACATCCGGCACAGGAGTGGATGAGAGAACTGCCTACCCAAGATGGTACCCCAACGTGCTGACGGCGCACCGTGTCGTGTGGTCGTACGCCTCACCCAACTCTGGCGTTGCCCCGCTGTCCGCTGCCGGAGGTCGAGGAAGGGAAGCCGCTTCAGCAGACCGAGTAACCTCCCCCAGGGACTGGGACTCCCGAAGTGCCACTCCCCTGGGTGAGTGGCTCTACCCTTTTAGCATCGTCCGAGGGGGTTTCCGTGTGGGCACCCCACTCGCCCATGGTATCTTGTACCAGGAAGTCGTGCCACTCCCTGGTAGGAGTGCATTTCCGCACACGTTCCGTGACAACGGGACACCGCTAATGCCGCTTGGCACCTACCAGCTCACCTGGCCCCCTGTGCAGTATCGCCTGCTAGGAAGTCCTGCGACGACCGAAGGAGCCGAAGACCCCCCTCCTCTTCCCGCGGAAGTACTCGTGGATGCCATCTTTGTCACCAACGTGATTCCCCGCCCTCCCCACACCGCAGCCCAGTCGCTCCGTCCGAACAGTTCGGGCAGTTCGTCCATGAAGCCGATTCGCCTCACTGCACAGGCACGGCTGCGCATACCGGTGACGGAGCCGTGGGAAGTGGAGGCGGTGCAGCCGCTGCTACAAGAGGCTGTCCGTCAAGCCGCAATGCCCTTTAGTGACGAGAGTGCTGCTGAGAACGGTGGTAGCCTTGACACCACCACGAAGTCTTCCACTGCACCGTCCTCGCTGAACTCCGATGCAGACGGAGGCGAGGGGCTGGAGAGACGGAATCCACGCAGGACAAAGCCTCTCCCCTCTCGTTATCCTGTGCAAGACGGAGCCGATGGAGCACCGCCTGGCGCGATGAGCGCTCTCTACACCCCAAAGAAGACAGGAAGCGAGACGTGTGCCGCATCGCTCACGGAACAGCGAGAGTCGTCTGCGGGCGGAGAGCGCTCACCCGACGTGGCCGAGCCCTCGAACTCCCATGCGAGAGAAGAGGCGAAAGCGGGCATTCCACGCGACTCTCCCTCCCCGTCACTGACGCACCAGCCGCCCCATCCACACGGGGACGGAGAGAGACTTCTGACGGGGGAGCATCCCTTCTTACGACGAGGGGCTTCTCCTCCTGCGCAGAACGTGTTGGATCTCCCACGGGAGGCAGCACACGATGGCCGTCTGCTGTCGCTCACGCCGTCACCGACGCGGCCTTTCGGGGAGTGGAAGGACTGCGAGAAGCAAGACTTCGGTGGCAGCTCGCAGGGTCGAACCAGCAGTGTGTTCCATCTCACGGCGTTGGAGCAGCAGGAGATGGAGAGGACAGATCATCTCTTCATGCAGCGGCTACAGGTTGTGCGGCAGGCGAAGGTGGCCATTCAAATGGAGCTTGCTGAACTGCGTGGGGAGTCGACAGAATCCCCGTGGAGCGGGGAGTTGGCTTCGGTGCGAGACGCTCGAGCAGCGCTGGTTTCCCTATCGGAAAGTATTCAGCAGCTGCAGAGGGAAATGAAAGAGAGCGAGACCCAATTGGAGGCGACGAAGGCGATACTGCTGGAGCTGCACGACCAGGCGCAGATTCTAAACAGGGAAGTCCACAGCGAGGAGGAGCACTATCGAACAATGCAGCACGAGACGAAGAAGTTGAAGCGAAAAGTAGAAGACACGCAACAAGAGCTGCTTCACTTCATGGACTCCGAGCTGCAGAGATATGCGGGACGACTTCAGAGTGCGTAAATGATCCCGCCAACACACACACACACTTACTCGTTGGTAAAGTGTTATCGGCTGTTCTACTTCTCTTCTTCAGGTCGGAGCCAGAGCGCACTTCATTCAGAGCAAAACAACAAAATGAAACATTCTCTCTTAAAGAAGTAAATCTCATACTTTCACGAAGGAGTCGGCTTTGTGTACCGGGATGGCTCCCTCAATGGACAGACATTTCTCTCTCACCCTTTATATCATTTATCCTTCTTTTTTTTTTTTTTTGAAGCGCAGTCATATATCGTGTCTACTCGTCTTTACGCGCTCCAATATTTGGACGCCCAATGAACGTTGATCAGCGGCTCCTTCGCGCCGGCGCTGCTCTGCCGCTCAAACTAGCCGACTTTTCTCGAACTGAGTTTGAGGACACCTGCCGTCGTCGCTTCTTCTATGCCCTTGCCTTTGAGCCCTATGGCGGCACAGCTGGCCTCTATGACCTCGGCCCTACGATGTGCGCCATGAAGCACAACATGCTCGCGTACTGGAGGCAGCACTTTGTGATGGAGGAGGGCATGTGCGAGGTGGACTGCACCTGCTTGACCCCTGAGGAGGTCTTCAAGGTCTCGGGTCACGTCTCCCGTTTCAACGATGTCATGGTGCGCGACACCGTGACGGGAGAGTGCATCCGTGCCGATAAACTGATCGAGGAGTGGGCCGAGGCCCAGCTCAAGGACCCTGTCCTCACGGACGATCGCCGCTCAACGCTCCTGCACATCCTGCACGACGCTGGCGGCATGAACGCGGAGGAGATCAAGAAGTGCCTTGCGGACAACGCCATTAAGTCTCCTAAGGGCAATGCGCTGAGCGATCCGTTCCCCTTCAACCTCATGTTCTCCACCAAGATCGGCCCGGAGGGTGATCGCGTGGGTTACTTCCGCCCGGAGCTCGCCCAGGGGATCATCCTCAACTTCAAGCGTCTGATGGACTCGGGCAACGCCCAGCGCATGCCCTTCGCCGGGGCTTCGATCGGCACGGCGTTCCGCAACGAGATCGCTCCTCGCGCTGCGCTTATTCGAGTGCGAGAGTTCACGCTGGCCGAGATTGAGCACTTTTTGAACCCCAACGACAAGTCGCATGCTCGCTTCTCGCAGGTGAAGGACGTCGAGATATGGGCGTGGCCCCGAGAACGCCAGGCGAACAACGAGGATCCGATTCGTCTCACCATTGGGGAGGGCGTCTCCCAGAAGATCATCGACAACGAGTCGCTCGGCTACTTTGTCGGCCGCGTCGCGCTGTTTCTTCGTCAGATTGGTGTGCGCTATTTTCGTTTTCGCCAACACCAAACGAACGAAATGGCGCACTACGCCCAGGACTGCTGGGATGCGGAGCTGCTGACCTCGTACGGCTGGATCGAGTGCGTCGGCATCGCGGATCGCTCGGCGTACGACTTGACGCAGCACAGCAAGGGCAGCAAGAAGGATCTGTCCGCACGCGAAGAGTTCCCGGAGCCCCGCATCGAGCGCCACCTGCAGCGCCAGATGGCCAAGGGTCTCCTCGGCAAGACCTTTGGCAAGCAGGCGGGGGAGGTGATCGCGTTCCTCAACGAGGCCACCGAGGCGGAGTGCCTCGCCATCGATGCCAAGCTTCAGGCCGGTGGAGAAGCGTCGGTGACACTGCCTTCCGGGGCACAGGTCAGCCTCACCAAGGCGATGGTGCAGTTCGCGTTCAAGGACGTGAAGGTCACCGGGTTCAACTACACCCCCAGCGTGGTGGAGCCCTCCTTCGGGGTCGGCCGAATTCTGTACTGTCTGCTCGAGCAGTCCTACTGGGTCCGCCGCGGCGATGGCACCGACGCGAAGAACGAGAAGCGCGCGGTGTTTTCCCTCACCCCACTGCTGGCCCCCCAGAAGGTTGCCGTGCTCCCGCTGATGGTGAAGCCAGAGCTGATGGAGAAGCTGCAGGTCCTCCGCTCCGCCTTGCTCGCCAGCGGAATCTCTGTTCGTGTCGACGACAGCGGCGTGACGATCGGAAAGAAGTACGCCCGTGTTGACGAGCTCGGGATTCCCTTCGCGATCACGTGCGACTTTGAGACCGATGGCACCGTCACACTGCGGGAACGAGACTCCGCCCAGCAGGTGCGCGTACCGCAGGCGGAGGTGGGGGAAGTGATCTCCTCCTTGTGCCGCCCTCTGGACCCCGTGCCCTGGTCCTCCGTCGCGGAGCGCTACCCCCTTCAAGCCTCCTCTTAACTACATTTTAAGAAATAATAAAAGTAATGGGAAATAAAAAGGAGAAGGAAAGCCAACGAAAGTGAGAAGGAAGAGAGAGAGAGAGAGATGTCTCTGTCAATGCAACTACACTTTTTACGAGAAGCAGTGTAGCCCCTCTACTTGTTACACAAAGCACAGCGCTGATTGTTTTCTTCAGTAGTGCTGTGAATAGATATACGTCTAGATCTATTAAATACCTGTATTGCGGAAAGCCGACCAAACAAGAGAGGCAAAGGCTTTCGTGTGGCATACCATCTTATTTTTTCTTTAACGAAAGGTAAACACATGAAAAAACGGAGAACTTCACCAGCCTAAAAAAATCACCTCATAAGAAGAATGATATCTATCAAAGAAACACCAACACCGAACTATTAAATGTCTTATTTCTCATTGCTCTTACTACTAGTATTCCCCTTCATCTGAAGGTTTTCGCCTTTTTCCTCCTTTTTAATATTTCACTTCAATCCTTTTTAACGTTTTCCGTTTACAATTTTTAATAAATTTCGCTCTCTTCACGCCATACCTTTTCCTCCAACTGCTCACAACGCCTACCCTAAAACACTCGCTCGCATCAAACCTTCCAGACCCCGAGGCTTCTTTCCACCCACACCTACCCTTTCCTCATCCTCGCATATTACCCACTAGGGCACAGCCCTGCGTCTTTACTGGCTCTACTACTTCCCTCCAACACAGCTACGTCTCTTTCTTCTTGCTCATGTTAAAAATACTTTTCCTGCTCTACCGCTGCTGTCTGCTCCACACACCTCCAAACACGGAGATCACATCAGTACACCTCCCATAGACTCATCCCACACAGAGTATACTACTTTCAATCTCTTCTGTGGACCTACGTGTGCCGAGATCCG
>JASAOA010001169.1:0-13217 GCA_030849815.1 Vickermania spadyakhi | reverse complement strand
CTGCATCAGCAGAGAGGTTGAGTGTATTATGGACAATTGTAAAAGATGTGCCGTATTTTCGTTCGTATAAATGCCCTATATATGACTATAGATATAGATATATGTCTATGTTCTCGATTATTCACTGCTACTCCTTACCTTCACAGCCTTCAATTTCTTGCTCTTTTTTTTTATCATACATCATACGTCATGCATCATAGTAAAAAAATAACCACACTATACAAAGGTAGAATAGCAATAGGATTATCAAATATTAACTAGAAAGAACACAAACATAACAACAACCACAATAGAAGGGGGGTGGTAGCTGCTGGCAAATTCAGGACATCCATACAAAATGATTTTTTCCCATACTTTATCTACAGGAAAAAAAAAAGGAGATCATTCTCCCCCTTCCATAATCTACAATGTCGCTGAGACCTTCAGGCAGATGCTAGCTGACCACTTCGCTTTGAGCACATTCAGGAAATCCATGGTTGAAGCAGCGCTGTCCCTTATCTTGCCCGAATTTTCTCTTGTTCGTTGATGTGGTCGGCGGTGTGGCGGAAAACGATTTGGAGTACGGGTGACTCAAGAAGGAGAAACAATGCCAACGTCTCGATACCTTGGTAAGCAAGTAGGGAAAGGACGAATGTGATAGAGACTACTTGGCGTGCAGGAGCTCGCCGTTCTTCACATCATTGTGAAAAAGATAAGCTTTCCGCTGCTAGTGTTTACCTTGGGTGTACACAGTTCTAAGGAAGATAGTTCTGACAAAGGGAAAAAGAAAGAAAGAGAACTATTGCTGTCATGCTGTGTACACTGATAGGTACGAAGAAACTACCGCAGCCACAAAGGCGAAACCATATCTTTTCCAATTTGTCTGTGGTTTAGGAACATTCCATAGCTGTATACATCACCTTCAAGGTATTCATCGCTTTCCGATGGGCTTGAAGGCCAGACCCACACATACGGCGAAGTAGGTGTACCTAAGAGCTGGTAAGCACATCGTGGCTGCTGGTTTCACCACAATCTGTCCGTTGCCGGACTCTACCCCAAAGACCCGTGAGAGTGTATCAGCCTGGTTTGGCTGGGTCACTCTCATCCTGGAGTTCTCAGGTGGGTACGACTTCATCTCCGTCGGGAGGTACACCCCAACAATCACTTTCGATCTATTCCTGGTGAGGAGGTCAAATTGACCGTCTCCGTCCGTGTCAAGCTTGGTACCTAGCCGGAATGTTTCCCCTTCAATCTCACTTGGGAGAAACCCGGCTCAGCGCAGCGATGTAGTGAGCGTTTGGTACTTGGCGCTCAGCCAGGTGTCCTTCTTCGCCTTTTCCGCTCCACAGCGTGATGGGGTAGTCCATCGCTCCGAGGGCATCGATCACGTCTCGTGGAGTGTTTGCCCCAAAGCGTTTCTGATAGACATTTCCACCTACTTTTATCTATCGTCATGGAACGTTTTCCTCCATTGGCCATGTTGGCTAGAGCTACGGCCACCAGGTAGTAGCCAATCTATCTTCCTCTTTCTGGCTCTGGACGCTGTTATCTCTGCTAAAGCCCACACCTCGCGCAGCTTTATCTCGACTGCCGATAGCTCTTGGTAGCGCTGGTCTGAAGGTGAGTCAAGTGAAGCAGATGACTCCGGTACGGACTCTTCTTGTGAGTTTTCGATGAAGGGATCGAAAATTTTGTTGCTCCTCCACTTTTGCGGTGTGTTGTGCCTCCGGCGAGGCGTTGGTGCTCAGCGTGTGCGAAATCGTCGCGTTGCTTCGAGCTCTGTTGATGGGGCGTCTAACGGTGCGCTTTGGAGCGCCGCCCTCCAACTTTTTGTCCGAGTGAAGGAGCTCCTCTTCCATCGGTTGTGGGAAGGGCTCCTTCGGCATCGGGATCTTCGCGACTTGAGCGAGAATTTCCGCAGTCGGTCAGTAATGGAGTGTGGGGATACCACTCCAACTCGGAGGTGCTCACCAAAGAAATGTGCGGCCATAAAGAGGCCGCAGTCGTCGCTCCCAGGCCGCTACACCTTCTGGATTTGTAGCTCCTGCAGAAGCTCGTGATGAACTTTTTCATGTCCTTGTGCACAATCTGCGACGGGGCGGAGTCCACAATGTTCAGCTGTTCATTGCCACGACGAGTATTCCGCAGGATACCAGCTATCCAGTGGTGTCGGATGAACAGCGGAAAGAAGATGACCCTCTGGGGGGACAGTTGCTCTCGTATCGTGGGTAAAGTAGGGGAGGGTGGCACACTGTGGTATCTTGTCTCTGGGAAGATACCGGGTAAAAACGTTGTCGAGCTCTACGTTCGACGTCTTTCAAAACGCGAAGTTACCCCCAAAAATGGTTTCGCCTGCCCCCGGAGAGGGCAGGCCGCTTTGTTTTTTTCTGACAAGATCCAGACCCCCCCCGGCGCTTCAGATGGAACCCTCGCTGTTGTTTGGACGGCCTATAAGAAATGAAAAGAGTGTAGTTAGGGAAATAGATAAAGCTCAAAGAGCTGGAATATAGAGACGCGTATATAGAAAAAGGTTGTAACTGTGTTTTCCAAGTATTGGAAAAGTATAAAGTATAGTAAGTATTGGAAAGAGAATTGTATATCGAAATATCGATAAAGGAATCGGAGAAGAGGAGGAGAGTAAGGAGGCATATCGCAAATGAAATCGCTGAACCATAAGGGAGTGTAAGATTAAAATGAAATCACTTTTTACAGTTGTAAGGTTTTTTGTTAGGGTGTGTTAAAGAAGACTTACGATCAGGTAGGTGATATATATGTATTTAAGTTTTACCGAAGGGACTTCGCCGTGAGGGGGATGGTGGGCGGGATTTTGGAAAAAACATACGGAACACCGTCGGAACAAAAGAATATATATTTTTTTGTACGACAATGTTCGACTCCCTTTGGTAAATAATATGGGAACAAAAAGGAAAATTATATTCTGTCTACCGGATGAAAATAAAAATGAAAAAAGGAGAGAAGCAAAGTCTACACGGATGAGCAAAAAACTTTATCATGTTTACACCCCTAGCACGAATAAAGAAAAACAATCCATGTGGAAAAATCGCCAGAGAGGTAACAATAAATGAGATGTTATTATTTTTGAGTATGGATAGAGACATAAATTGTGACTTTCCGTTGAGTGGCCATCGAATAACCTTAAACTTTTCTTAGATTGAATCAATATTAGAGTTGTAAATAAGGATATATCAACATTCAAAGGAAATTTATGGCAAAAGAATTCAAACTCCCTGGCTTGGATTTTAATTACTATAAATAATATGTACAAAATATAAACAAAGAAAAAGGCTCTCTCCTCGGTAGAAAAATATTTTTTCTTTCAATTTTAATAAATTAAAAATTATAATATATATCGGACTTGGGATTGTAGTATTTAATACTAGTATACTGTCCTACATCTCTTTTTTTTTCTTTTATATATTTTATTTTTTTTATATGAATATGTATATGTATATATTAGAATTGTAATATTTAATAATTACTAATATACCATACTTTCCCTTCTCTTTTCTTCTCTTCTCTTTCTATATATATATAAATATATTACTATTTGGTTTCTCACAATATATCTATATGTTAAAGATTTATAAATAAATATAATGGTTAATGGTTCACTGGGCCAAAGGCCACATCCTTTTAGGGATGTAATACTTTTTTCCTTTTTTGTTTTTTATTAGGGTGTTAATTGTACATTGTGACGGGAGCTGAGGACGTTCCGGCCGAGCTGCCGGCAGGTGTTGACGTGCGCATTGGTGAGCGGCTGCCGCAGACTCACACCGTGTCGGAGAGGGCCTCTACGTGGAGGCGTTGGCGGAGGTAGAAGCGAAACGCTTCATTGGAGACAGTGACTTGGGGGTCGGCCCAAACTCGGTTTGCGCCGCTGGACGCGAACGCCTTGGTCAGACTGCGAGTAGGACCTTCCATGAGGTTGTGAAGACTCGCTAGTCTTTCCGCTTCTCTTGCGGTGGTGGCGGCACGCTGAGCGCCGTGGCGGCCCACGCAGTTCTGCGCATACTCCGCCACTTCGGCCTGTAGGCCCAGACCACCGAGGGACATCGGTAGTCCGGCAGGAAGTTCTGCCGTTGGGGACAGAATCTCGAGTCCGAGGATGCGGTGGAGTGTGATCCTCACCTCTGCGTCGAAAACCGTCGCGGCTCTCCGGAGTTCCCCTGGCCTGTGTGTGCGCAGGAGGTGTTGCATCCTCGGCACTCCGGAAACGCGCAAAAGCGCCAATCGAGCGTTTGCCGGGAGCAACTGTTCCCTTTGAAGCCGGGAGAAGAAAAGTTGGTTTTTCTTCCCCCGTTCCACGAGCCACTCCGAGAGATCCTCGTCAATGGCAGTAAAGCCCGCGCCGAGGATTTTAATCGGCCCTGTCGTGGTGCCGATGGTTACCCCATTCAGCGATATGGGAGGAGTGCCGGCCGGTTGCAGAGCCTTTGATTTGTTGGCGTTGACGCGGTAGCCGAAGAGTTCCAGCTTTGGGGATAACTCCTTGACCGCCCGTTGGACGTCCCTGTGGTTGCCCACAAGGGTAATGTCGTCCAGATAGGCGACGAGTTTTACCCCGGCATGTGCCACCAATTGGTCGCCGAGGGCGGCATGCAACCATACGGAGAAGAGGAGGGGACCCAGGACCATCCCCTGTCGAATTCCTGCAGTAGACTTTAGCTGCAGTGTGGTCACTCCGTCTTCGTACACAAGGAGGTCACCTGGGGCGCCGAGGGCCAGGGTGGTGACCCCCACATATATTTTGAAGGCCCTCCTCCGCGTATACACTGCGGAGGTTTTTTTTTTTCTGTTTTCCTTTTTTCTTCTTCTTTTCATATATTATCATTAGATTAATTACAGTTTTGTTCTTCTTCCTCCTCTTCGTCTTCTTCGTCCTCCGCACTCATTTCACTGTCTCCAAGTTCATGTTCGTCGTCACTCACTCTCGTGAATGCTTCAATGAAATGGTTCAGTGATGGTCTCGACGGGTTCTCAAAAAGGGATGCTATTGTTACCCCCGTGGGTGGACGAAAGCGCCGGCAGTGAAACATGTGCAGGACAGCTTCCTCTTCTGGACGATCTGGATTCGCCGCATTGGAGTACCGTCCGAGGAACTTTTCGCACCATCGGCATGGCTCGGGGTGTTTCGGTAGAGAGCCCGGGAGTTGCGGGCACGCTGACACTCTTAAGCGCAGTATCAGGCGTTGTGTACGGTTGGGCAGAATCATGTCCCGTACGTTTCCGGCTGACCATTCTCATCTTTCTCTGGACGAGTGTGGGAGAAGATGAAGACCCAGTCGAGTCTACTCGTCGGGAGGCGTGCCGCAGCAGCCCAGATGGCCTCTGTGTCTTCCTCGGTCTGAAGCATCGGCCCACATTGTAGTTCCTGCAGAACCGAGAGACTGTCCGTCACAAAGCGGATGCTTGCGTATCGGCTGTGTAGTGCTTCGCAACGATCTGCAAGGGCTTCTATGGCCTTACGCAGAGTAGCGCGTTCCATGGAATAGCTGCAGGGCTGTCTCCCAAAGATAAAAGATAGGTGTCCTTCTTGCATGATCCGATCGTATTCGACGAGCACATAAGCCCCTCCAGATGACTCGCGTGGTTGGACGGATGCATCGGTCCAGACTTCCATGGGTGCGGTGCTGTACTCCAGCTGTTGCTGGTTGAACCGTCGCAGCAAACCTAGATTCGCTACTTTTTCTTCCACATCCGGCTCCGTGGAGTGTTTCGCTACTTTCACACCATCCAGCCAGAGGGTTGTGTGAAAGAAGGACTTTTCCATGGCTTCCATCAGTAGCGAGTACTTTGTGCTCACGAGGATTGCTGCAGTCCGGAGCTGTAGGTGAGACGGCAATTGCTGTGATAACTGATCTCGAAGACACTGCTGGGGACTGTGGTGGCTTCTCTCTGCTGTCCGAGTGAGGAACTGCCGTCGAACCTCAGACCCCATAGTCCATATGCGGCGCAACAACTTGACAGTAGCATGTTGTACGTGCACTTTATGCGGGAAGTGCCCCGTGCTGCAACGGCGGCAACGCGATAGGTTGCGCGGATACCCCTAATGATGTGCACGCAGGTGCTCCCCCAGAGTCTCTCAAGTCTGTCTTAGGCTGACTTGTCTGCAGAATACCAGTATCCACAAAGACCGTAGGTAATCATCTTCTGAGCCGTGCCCTCGATGATCACACTGCGGATGCTGGGAGCCATGTATGCATGTCTGGATTGAAAGTTGACTAAGACTTCTGTCACTGCTTCCTCGATTCTTCTGCTGTGGTCACTGAAGTTTAGCTGTTTACTAACCCAGAGACCGAGCGTATCGAAGGTGCTTCGATCCCCCCATAAATAATTATAATAAAAAAATAAATAATAGACAAAGACAAAGAGAATGAAGGTGTAATTATTAAACATAAGAACGACTATTGTATATCATTTTATACATCATGTCCGTGCTATTGACTTTTTTAAATAATACTCGTGCAGGCGAAAGTAATCTGAAGAAGAAAGAAGAAAGAAGAAAAGGAGAGCAATCCATAAAGCATTCACCAGTCTAGGACAAGACCAATCTTCAATACATATGTAGAATAACTCGTATCTTTTTTAAAAAATACATCCCTAAAAGGGTGTGACCTTTAGCCCCTGTGATTGTACTTCAATTATACACAATCAAAACTCACATGCCTTTCTCTAGCACTATAGATTTTTATTATTATTGATATGCCTCTAAAAGCTAATACGCGCTCCAGAGCACCTTCGTCCGAATCGGTGCAGGCAATACCCGAGTGTGTGACCGGGGCAGAATCAATCCGGGGACTAAATAGGGGGAATGGCTTGGAAGTGAACGTTATTGTTCGACAAATGTGACATTCGTCAAGCGGGTCATATTAGACGCACAAGCAATACTCCGCAAGTCGTGAGAACTTGTCTTGACCTGTGACAGTGCAGTTAGCAGTGCGACGTCGTCTGCTATTAAATACAGTTATTTATATCGAATTTGAGGAACTCAGCGGTTCCTTCGAATTGTTGGCTCTACTTATAGCGTTGCGGTGACATGTCTTCCTTTATGGGTCTGACTGCTCCGAGAGGAGGTGGAGTCTCTGTATTTAATAGTGGCTACGAACACGAATGCGGCCTGCCACGCGGTGGAGATTTCTAGACGGGAGAACGTTATTAACGAGGCCCTCCCCTCCGTGAAGGGAACAATGAAGGAACTAAGCTTCACGATCAACAGACTTGAAGTCTGCATCGCCTTGAGAAGCTTGAATCCGCTGCAGCTCCGGTTGTTGCTGCTCAACGCCGCACAAAGTGTGGAGGCACCAGGTGTCTCGATTGGCTCATTAGGGTTAGAGGATTAAATATCTATCTGAAGAGAAGTTGGTCGCTGAAACTCAGTATGTATCACCGCAGAACAAAACGTATACATCGCTCGAAGCATTTGTACTTGGTGTACTTCTCTTTAGCAGTTCCCTACTCACTCGCAGTAAAGACTTCCCAGGCAGTCAAGCCTTTTCGAGTGTCAAGACATGCATACTTTCATTTCCACATACACAAACATCAAACAACTCCTGGTTTTGTGGTCTTCCACCCGGCACTGCTGCTGGAATGAGTGTACTCACACGGCACTCTCTTCATAAACATGTAGCTGATGATTTGTTGACTCCCCTCCTTCGTTTTTTTTTTTTGCTGCAGTTTTTAACCTCTATTTTTTTTAGTGTTTTTTTTAAGTACCCTACATTCTTGATTACTGTTCTCATTTCAACAATTCTCTCCACTTCTAATTCTCTCAAGCCTACCCCAAAGACAAGAACCAACACATTGGTATATATAAATATATAAATATATTCATCAAATCTGTACTGTCCTCGCAGTAAACCGTTGCTCAGCCTCATCATGCCCCTCACTCCGATGCGCTCTCTCCTTTCTTCCAGGCGACTGATGCGCCTGCTGCTGCTGCTGCTTCTCCTGCCAGGGACGATACACACACACACCGCGTGGCCGCATGGTGCGATCGATCCAGTCACTGCACCGCATATTCTGAGTGGCGCTGCCGCTTGTGGTAAGGTGGACGTCTGTGTTCCGCTTTTATCAGCGGCCATTGATCCCCAAATGCAGTACATCAGTAAGGGTGTTCAGTCGGCACTCGCCACCGAATCTAATATCAATGTCCGTACAAGTACTAGTTTCACCTCGCTGATGTCCTCGTACCCCAACGCGTTTGCTATTGTGGGTATACCGACGGAGACTATGACCACCACTGCCATGAATCTGAAGACCAATATGGTGAACATTGGTTCAATGGACACGGGTAACTTGCAGCGTGTGTGGAATAGACTGACTTACTTCACGAACTCTGAGGAAGCGATACAGAACATGCTGGCGATCCGGTACGCCGTGGTGCACTACCGACACAAACGGATCGGTATCTGCGATGCGATGGCATGGCAATACAGCTCCAAGTGGTACGACCTGCAGAGCAGCTACCTGATGCAGGCTGGATACGTCAAAGACCAGGACTGGTTCATGGGTGATTGGACCAGCTCGAACGCTGCGTTTCAGAAGCTGAGCATTCAGTCCTTGATGGCGTTCGACTTCGACGATACTTTTATGAAGGGGGTTATGAAAGACACAACCCAGTCCTCCATTATGATATACATTGGGCGGCGCTACGGACCCCGAATCCTGTATTATATGAAGAGTTCCTTGACGTACATGAACCAGAAGTGTTTTATCACCACCAGCAATCAGCTCGCGAAGGAGACGACGCTGGACTACATTCAGCAGTTCCGGAAGGAGTACACCGCTACCATTCCTGATACAGACCCATATCAGCAGATCTACCTCGTTACGGGGTGGCTTGCGGGGACGGTAGCGGTGAAGGCGTACCAGGCGCTGAGCGGCGCTGGACTGGACTGTACGACGACGAACTTGCAGAACTACCTCCTCGGCCCTGGCGCTGTGCGGTCGTGGACGGTGGGGACGGACTTCCCGATCGGGGGGTTCTCCGGCGCGTGCTCCCTCTCGACGACGGATACACCGAACAGCGGGTGCAACTGCAACCAGGGCGGCCGCACGGCGTGGCTGTACGACGTGGGGCTCACCTCCACCTCGCCAGGCTACAACAGCATCAACCTGGCGGCTGGTGATTCGTCGCTGGCGATACCTCAGTCGAAGTGCTACATCGAGTCCAATGACGTCCCGATTCCTGTGATGGTAACGCTCTTGTTGAGCACCGTCTCCGGATACAGTATAGATACCCTGGAAACGTTTGCGCAGAGTGTGGCGACGGGTCTTGGCGCCACACCGCGTACAGAAGGCGGCGCGTCAGTGTACCTCTCACTGAGCACTGTGACGTGCAGCGACACCGGCTCGACGTGTCTGTCCACCGCTGCTGCGAGTACGAAGATCAACGTGGTAACTGGCGTGGCGAGCGCGTCGTTGGACTTGAGCGGTGTGCTGGCGATCGGTCTGATGCGTCCCAGCTCTGCCGGAGACGTTTACGATCCCATGGTGCTGAATGTTTATCCGACAGAAAAACCTTCCATTTTTTATGCGCTGGCGGAACCGATTCAGGCCGCGGCACCGGCTGGTGAGGCGTACCACTACTGCATCCCGTTGAACTTTTTCGTATCGACTGCGGCGCTAAAAAACTTCGTGCCATCGGCGCGTTCCTTCTGGAACTGCCCTTCGAGCTTTTCGCAGCGACAGACATCCGTGAACGAGAGAGCCTCCCTTTCTGAATTGGAGTGGGCAGTGGGTGCGGACGAGGACGGGGAGAGTGAGGGTGTGCCGCAGAGCGTGGTGTCGCGGCGCCTTGGTGCGTGGACCGGGACCTGCTCTAATAACCGTTTTTGTGTTACCCTTGGTGACGGGCCGGGGACGTCATTCGGAAGCACTGCGTATACCTTCTTAACAACGAATACAGGGGCGAGTGTTGTGCTCTTTTTCCCAGACTTTGTATTTGCTTATTCGGAAATCTTGTCTGCCTTCAGCGGGAAGGAGAGCAGCGTGCAAAGCCGGATGATGACTATCACTAACTACCCTCCGTGGACGCTGACATCGGATGCTGGCTACGCGCAGTGGCCCATACTGAAGGACTTCCACAAGTATGCCAGCTCTGGCGAGTACACGCCTGGGCACTTCACGGTGTACCTTGCCCTGCGTCTGCTCCACGCTGCTGCGGCGCTGTCCACAAACATGACCGCGACGTTGCTGTCCAACGCGATCTTCCAGCAGCAGGAGTTCGGCTTTGACGGGCTGTACCTGCGGTTCAGCTCCGTGACGTGCCCCACTGCCGTGACAGGAGACGCGTACTGCGATGGCCAGACGAATAATGGTGCGATGAACCCTAGAATGATGTCGATGGAGCAAATTCTCGATCCGCAGTACCCCGAGATTGAGCTAACCTACACCCCTGCAGCGAAAGACACAGGGAGTACGACTACGGCACAGCCCACTGTCACCCCGCACCCGACAACCACAACCACGAGTACGAGCTCGACCAGCTCCACCTCGTCCACATCAAGCACGAGTTCGACCTCCTCAACATCCAGTACTTCCTCGACGTCCAGCACGAGCTCGACCAGCTCTACTTCATCCACATCAAGCACGAGCTCGACCAGCTCCACCTCATCCACATCAAGCACGAGTTCCACCTCCTCGACATCCAGTACTTCCTCGACGTCCAGCACGAGCTCGACCAGCTCTACTTCATCCACGTCCAGTACTTCGAGTACGTCTTCTACGTCGACGAGCTCAACCTCGACGAGCTCCACGTCGACCAGCTCGACTACGTCGATGCCGCCGACGATGTCTGGGGGTAACTGGTACGCCGTGGCAGCCATTGGTGTGCTGTTAATTCTCATTGGTGTGCTCGTGCTGCTCCTTCTTGTGCCGCTGTGTATGAGGCGCTGCTGTACGCCCATTTACCTCAGTTGTGTTCCCGAAGAAGGCACGGTGCTGACGGTGGTAGTGTTCTCGCTGGATGGTGTGCTGAGCGACATCGTGAACAGCGGTGACGCGAGGGACGGTGTGGCTGCGCAGAAGAAGTTGGAGGCCGTGATCCACGAGGCGATGAGCGAGCACCTGGTGTACGAGACGGAGAACAGTGGCGGGACTATTGTCGGCGTGACGGCGGATGCGCTCTCGGCGGTGCAGTGCTGCGTTGCGGTGCAGGAGGCGGTGAAGGCGCTGGCGCCGGAGCAGTACCGCGCGCCGCGTAAGTCGCACGCTGTCGCCGAGGACGCGGGAGCTGCGGCTGCTGCACGGCTGCGCGGGCTGAACATCGGCCTTGCGACGGGGCTGTGCAAGCAACGTGAGACGGTGACGGAGGGCCGGTGGGACATCGTCAAGTTCTTTGGGCGGTGTGTGAGTGAAGCGGGTCGCATCGCGGCGGACCTGGCCAAGCTGTGCCCCGTGGCGTCCACCTCCACGTGGTACGCGCTGAGCGAGCTGGAGGGAGAGTCGCTGGAGTGCAGCCACATCTCATCTGCTGTGCTGGATGTGTGCAACTACTTTGACGCGATTCTTCAAAGCCGTGGTTGCCGAGACTATTACGTGATCACTGGGGTCCGCCAGGGGCATGTGAGTGTGGACACTATGAGCACCATCATTGTGAACAATCCGTACCGCGTGCTGCGACGTTTCTTTATGCGCGCTCCTTCTGAGGATCGCTTTTCGAGGATGGCTGCCGTGCTGGAAGTGCTGGGTGTTGCGATACCCGCACGTGAGCGTGAGGAGTCGGACGAGGGGTATGACCTCAGGGTGTGTAGTTTGATGTGCGATAAGGTGCTCAGTGATGACAACAGGAGCCTTTCCGGAATGGATGTGGCGGTGGCTGATGGCGCGCGAGACGATGGCTCTGAAAGCGGCTGGAGTGATGCGGACTCGGAAAATATTGAATGATAACTGCGTCGCCGAGGGGCTGAGGAAGGACACGAACATGGAGGAGTCGCCGGTACCAAGACACGCATTTCATATATTTTTTTCTGTTTGATTAAATGTTTTCTTTTCGCTGTATCCGACTGGTAAAGAAAATGAAAGTATGTTTTTTGTATACCATAAATCATTTTACTGGTTTGAATTACTTGGCCCAAGCATAAGGTAAGAGTAAGTAGAACACCATTGAGATGTTGTGTGTCGTGAATCCAACTGTTTAAATGTTGGTGACGTCCTATCATTCGTAGTATTTTTGTTGTTTATTGTTATTGTTTAATATTATTTGTGCTGCTGTTGTAGTTCTTAATGTGAAGAGTGAACTCGTATCGGTGAGTGCACAGGATTCACTGCAGTGGTTGGGCCATGAAAAGCATGCTCCTGTTGAAAAGTAACGGAAAAACACTTGAAGTCCTACGGACAACGTCGTTCATTCTTTTTTTTTTTTTCTTCTTTTAAAGCTACGCTCTCCCTAAGAGCTGTTGGTAGATGCCAAATATGGATTTGCACCAACGTGGATCGTGCGTGGTATGCTTTTTTATGGCTTTTTTTCTTCCCTGGCGATGCCGGCCACCTCAAAGTGGTTCCAGGGTCCAGCACCCCTCATCGGGGGGGGCCAAGAGCCAGCAACCGCCATGCATTTAATCCGTTTTCGGCGCCGCCGGTGTAGGGAAAGGTTTATAGGGCTCTGGAATCTGGCCCTCTGGTCTATGGCGGAGCTTTGTTCGGGAGATCAGGAACCAATCCATTACCACCATACTTCTACACGAAGTAGGTCGATGCCATTATCCTTTGCTGTATCGAGGAGAGAGAGGACGAATACGGCCTTTCCTCCGCATTTTTGGTTTCCTATGGCCTGAACTACGAAAAGGGAAAAAGTAAAGAAAAGTGAGAGAAAGAGGAAGAGGTGTTATGATGCGCTGCGTCCCCAAGGGGATGCAATCATAACCCGTGCACTTCGGAACAAACGGCTATAGTCAAGCATATTTTCACTGTGGTTTTGCCAGCCCCAAAAAGCTAGGTTGGGCGGTGTTATTCTAGTGCTCTCCGCCGTGTGGGAATCCCTATCCTCGCATCAAGACATCTTTGTGGAAAAATTATGGAAGCTTTTTGCTGTGACGCTGGAAGTCCGCTCATCCCAACAGCCGGAGTACGCGATGATCATGGATTGGATGGGTCGTCAGCCGGAAGGACGAGAAGCCATGAACGTCACTCTTCTGCCAGTGCTAAAAGACGGGAGCTCGAGCAGTGGAGTGTCGTTGTCGGAGGACGCCCGGGAATCACTGGTACCAGGTTATGGT
>JASAOA010001168.1:0-13007 GCA_030849815.1 Vickermania spadyakhi | reverse complement strand
ACTTTGTCCTGTGATGTATGGTTTAAATATCAATCACCTCTTCTGTTCTTCTTTGTTATAAACTAATAGACTTCAAGTTGTTAGCGTAGGTCTCGTCGTTTACGACATTTATTTTTGACTTTAATATTTGCTATTGTTTACAATACATGTCGAAGTTTGAGCATGCTCCTTCGGATGAAGAGAGAATGACTACTCTCAAAGCAAATATTGCTGATCGCATGAAAATGTTTGACAAACTCCTTCAGGATAAGGTCATTACGGAAGCGGACCACTCCGCTCACAAAAATAGAGTGGTGCTGGAGGCCGTCAAAGCTTTTGACGCCCAGTGCATGACAACCAAGAAGTCCGTGGACGAGACGTTCACGAGCGAAGAGAATAAGAGAATGCCGTGGTTGAAAGAGCTGCTCAACCAGAGGGACCTGTGGAAGAGACACTCTTCCGCAGTTGCAGTAGACCCGGATGACTGGGAGACCAATCTGAGGAGAACGTACTTGGCAAAGGCCACCTCCAAAAGTCTTTCCCCACTGCTAGCGCTGATAGGACAATACCTCCTGTTCTTTCAAGACACCGAGGAAGGTCGCCGTCGTCTCCTCGAGATACTTTTTCTGCAGGACTTCAAAGCGAGAGTAAAGATACACAACTGGGTCATGCTCAGCGTAGCTGGCCAGGGGCACGACGTAAGACACGGCCACAAAGTATCGAAGCTCACAGTGCCGATGTTCCCGTGGAGCGACCACGTGCTGAGGGAGCTCAACGCGAAAATCCTTGACTCCGTGTCGGATGCAGAGCCACGCGTGGAGGGCGGTGACTTTCCTTACCCAGCCAACGACGAGAATCGCAGCCTTTTTGCGCCAGAGGGGTCGGTGCTGCGCGGAGTCGCCACTCTGGAAGGTGGGGCCGATCCGCTCCCTGTGCGGGACTCCAACGGACAGCCGTTGTATTATTTTGTCTACGTCCAGGAGATCGAGAACGCCTGCACCGCCATCTGCAATGCCTACAAGACAGATGATAATAGGCTTTACGCTTATATTCAGCAGCTGGACGCAAAGGTAGAAGAGATGAAACGTCGACGTCCGGGAATCCAGAAAGTCTAGCATGTCCACCACTACGAGGCACCAATGGATGAGTATGGCCACCCACGCCGTAACCGCACGTCCACGCCAGGCCAAGAAGTCCGTACTGCTTACCGAGGTGGCGAGCCGACGACTATGGAACAGGAGACCACGGTATACTCTAAAAAACGTGTAAGCTCCGCCTATCCAGAGGCGGGGGTCCACAGTAAAAAGCGTTCGTCTCAACACGCAACTCGAGACAAAAGGAATCTACGGGGAGGAACCCTGACAAAGGGGAAAACCTCCGATTCCGAATTAGACATCATCTACGGCAGGTATCTTCCGGAGCGCAGCGTTTTACGGTGCAACACGCTTCCAAGCCTGGACCCTGCCGTTGTGTCCATCGTCAGAAAGGACCTGAGGGCAAAAGGGAGACTGTTCTTCCCACTCTTCATCTGCCAGCACTGGATTGCCGGCATTCTTCACACAGATTCCAGTGGCTCTGAGAGAATGGATATCTATGATTCCGCCCCTTCCATTTACGTGCACATGGACATAGACAGTTACTCTTCAATCGTCTGTGGCCCTTTCTACAACTGGAGTACCAGGAGTGCACTCAGCAGAAGCGAGGAAGCGACGATTGCGGAATTCACATGACGGCACACTTCTTCGCCGCTCATACTAGAACCGAAATAACCAATTTAACCGAAATAACCACCTTTCCTAGCCGAGGCGTCAAAGAGCCCTATGGATAAAGGACGATTTATGCGTGAAATCGTGTCTATCCTCAAAGACAAAAGAACAGTACTCCATAAGAACGAGAAGAACCACATAACCACGACTTCCATAGTTGGAGGAGCAGGCGCGCCTGGAAGGAAACGCGGACGCCCACAAAAAACACCAACACCTGAGACCACCACCACCACTCGTCCAGCAACGACAATGACACAGAACACCTCCGAAAGCCGGCTCATTGAAGAGAAGGTTCGTCTTACCATGGAGCAAGTCATGAAGAACGAAGCCGCAGCTGCATCGAGACAGCTGTGCTACTTCCTCGTGGCAACCGCACTGGTCAATGTTGGTGATGGCGGCAACAGGTGCCTGGACCTGGACCCCATCGCCAACCAGGCCACTCGAAAGGGATTCAAGCCGAGCACGCCGTACGACGTCGGTGAGACCCTCGCGGCGTACGAGAAGGAGCTCGACTTCCTGGTCGAAGGTGCAAGGGAAAGAAGACACTTATACCCAGACGGAGAGGCCTGATCGACACCTGGTACGTACAGACTATCGGCACCGCGGGTCTCCCGCAAAAGATCGAGATGCACACCTTCCGCATCGGAGCGAAGTACGACGGGCATAGCTTTAGCATCCACACGCTTGGTGTCACCGCTGGAACCGCTGGGCACTACACGCTCACCACGGAGCCGAAAGAGGCGCACTTTGGTGTTTACATCAACGCGCGCATGGATCGCTAGATCATCTCGCCTGAGACGCCTAGGGCACTAAGGAAATTCTCGCGCATGACGACTGCAAAGAAGGAGGAGGTGGACGAGACCGACCTCGTGCAGGTGTTATCGGATCTCGTGCCATAGGGTTTAAACTCTGTGGGCTTGCGGCCGGAGGGCAACACCGCAATCCCGAATTTGTGGTACGTATACCCGGACAAGCCCTACTTCCTCCAGCCCACCGCGTGGGAGGCGAAGACCAAGTCGACGCGCCAGCTGCACATCCGCTGGATCAACGAGATCAAGTCGATGCCGGCGGAGTACCTCGACCGCGACCTGCCTCAGGCCATCATGGAGTACGTGCGAAACATCTCAGTGATGCGTCGCTGGAAGTGGTCGACGGACGCGAAGAACCTGTCAGCCATCAAGAGCGCGCTGGGGAGTCTGCCCTTCTACACCAACCAGAAGAAGGTCATCTTCCTCAAGGAGTGTCCCGAGTGGAGGGACAACTTACTGGGGGTGCAGCTGAAGGAAAGAGAAAGCGAGGCCGACCCACCGGAGCCTCTCACGATAGACATGTACGAGAAGACCAGGAAAGCCTTGGTGAACAAGGAGCCCGTGGCAGAGTTGTACCTGACGATGCTCTGGATGTTCTCCGCACGCCCCGCGGACATCAGCCGACTGCGAGTCCGCGATATCACGTTCAGCCAGCCAGACGCCACCGGCAACGTACCGACGCAACTCACAATCCTCAAGGGGAAGGCAGCCAAGTTCCGCGGACTGTACCCCGTAGCCAGCATTCTGACAAGGACTCAAGCATCGATGCTGCAGCAGCTGATGAAGGAACGCAGCGGCTCGCAGAGAATATTCACGGAGCCCGACGTGGTGCGCGCCAAGGCCCTCGCCGAGGTCAAGAAGGTTTGCAAGGACGCCACCCTGCAGTCTCTCCGCAAGGGAGCGGTCCGACACCTGGCCCGGCTGGGAGTCCCGGAGGAACAGCTCATGCTCATGACGGGGACACGCAGCTCAACACTTTGCGGAAGTACCTGGGCTATGGCCGCCAGCTAACGGCCGATGGCGCCGCAGCACAGGTCAACGCCGTCCTTCTCCACCCAGAGCAGAGTTCCTCGGAAACCGCGCGCCGTCGACAAAGGACCTCACGCTCAAGCACCAGGAGGTCTACCGCATGANCCTCCGGAAAGTACTTCAGTACATGGACCCGCAAAAGTTCGACAACCTCTACACATCTCGGACGATCAAACCCACCGGCCTCTCCAAGATGTAGACAGAGCCGTCCAAATGGGCAAGTTCGAGCCGTGCGACACCACGCGCATCAAGGGACCCAAACTGCTTAAAAAGAAAAAACAAATCCGGCTTCGCTTTTCCAGAGCTGAAGGGCCGCCGACGCCTCATCACTGAGCCCCACCTCAACTCCGTCATTGCAAAGCACGAGATCCCAAAGGTATCGTACCCTTCGCCTGAGCCGTCGGCAGTCTCTCCGATACTCAAAGTACATGCTGCAAGTCGACTTCGAGGCATTTTACGACTCGATCCCAATCCCGGAATCCCTAAGAGACAACTTCGTGTTCATGACAAAGGATAAGAGGTTCATGCGCCTGTGCACTCTGCCGACCGGTGCGCGATGGAGCAGTAACAAATGTGATCGTGGACATCGATACAGCCGTCACCATCCATACGCTCATTCACAACATCATGATCGCGGCTGAGGATGGCATGGAAAAGGAGTTTCTGTCCGCCACGCGCCGAATACTGGAGCGCATCAGAAAGGTCAATCTTCTCACGTCAACGAGCAGGGAGGACCTTCTTCAGATGAGGGACGATGAACTGCTGCACCTGGCGCAGCAGCCGAATGTGTTCCTCGGTGAAGAGTATTCCGCCTCGAATGTCGTGGAGCGCAACGTCCGTAATTCCTCTAAGACGATCGCGAAACTGACGTTGAACCTGGCCCTCGAGCACTACACGAGCAGGGCATTCGCTTCAGAGGTGTCCCTGATCCTCTACGCGTTACACACCACGCGATTGAATCCTGGGAGTGCCTTCAAGCTCCTCCGCGCGTACCGTGGAGTCTACAGGCAGGTGGATCGCGGACAAGAATGGGGCGACCCGATGGACTACCTGGACCCAGGTGTGCGCCAATCCATGAACGACATTGGTAGCCGGATATGCCAGAACACGTGGTAGACCATTGCAGAAGTCCGTCATCCTACGTATGAGGACCACAAGTATGACCTGATTTGCTACACAGACGCGTCTGCAGCAGGCTGGGGGTGCGATCGTGCAGTCACCGGTACATGGCACGGTGAAGACGTACCAGCAGAAGTGGATCTCATCCTTCTACCCCGGAGACAAGCGGGAAACGGCGAAGCACAGCCACCACTTCAGTGCCAAGTTCTCCGCACACGCGAAGCCGCGAGCCGTACACATCCTCCTGCAGCAGCGGATAAAGGAAGGTGTCCCCGATGGCGCAAAGATCGCCGTTGTGACGGACCACTTTCCCATCGTTCATGCGCAGAAGAAGGAATTGGCCGAGGATACTCCCTGAACAAACTGTACGAGTATTCCTACGACCTCCTCTTCTCCCGCAACATCCAGGTCGTGTTTTTCTACCTGACTGGACGGCTGAACCCCGCCGACCAGCTCTCACGGAACTTTGGGGTTCACTCTTGGTCCATTGTCATCAAGGATGCTGACGACATGGGGTTACCGCCTCTCAAGGGCACTCTTTCATCGCTTTGCGATGAATACGTATACGGTGCGAGATCGCACGCACACAAAAGTAAAGAGTAACTATGAGGCTGAGGTCTTGCCACAGAATGATTGCTACGAATGAAGTGAGAAAATGTTATGGTGCTGTATCTTCTATGAAAGAAAAGATCAGAATAAAGACAGAGCTTTCGTTATTCCTCCATACACTTTTGTTTATATCTTCTAGGTGACATTTCCCTACTTGCTTACCAAGGTATCGAGACATTGTCATCCTTTAGTGCTGGTGCGAAATCTTGTCGGTGGTCCCTTCTACTGGACACTTAGCAGTAAAGAAGACTCATCATTTCCGCGAGAAGTGCCTCTTCGCTTGTCGCATTCGTTCCGCCATGCTTGCACTAAACGAAGCTACTGAAAATATATAAAAAATAAGAAGAAGAAGAAAAAAAAAAATGAGCATCATTTGTATAGAGAGAGAGACAATGGAAGGAGTGAAGATTGCACCAACACTCCATCATTGAAATGAATGATCTTGAGAGTAGAGGATAAGGAATATATTTTCCTGTTATTTCAATGTACTACTAATGCATACCAAATAGTATATTGACTCTTGCCAGACAGAAATTGTAGGCAATGAAAGAATGAAAATAGTGCTTTATACAGGATTACTTTCTCTTCTACTAGAAGGTGTGCCACCTTCATCAGTGTCCTCTCTTCTTTCTGTACTTTAAATTTTTTTTGTTGCAACAAAAAAATATAAAGTACACATGAGACATACACTTAAGTTTCCCTTCGTCAGAGACTTTCACTTCACATTTAAACAAAAATAAATAAATATACTGGTCATATCTTTTTTATTACTGTGAGTAATATGGGATTACTTTCTGTTGTCCTAGAAGGTGTGCCACTGTCATCAGTGTCCTCTCTTCTTTCTATACTTTACCAATATAAAAATTAATTTTCTCATCGATATCTGATTGATATAAGTTATATGTTCTTCATGAACTCATGAATATATATATAAAGATACACATATTTTTCCAAAAAAATCATTCGCGAAAATATTCCTGCCGGAACGACACGGTGTACAACGTGGATTACAATAATAGTTTCTTTCCTTCATCTTGTTGTCGAAACTGTTTTTCATTAGACGTGGCACACGCAGTAGGTAAAAGAATTTATATTTTCCCACAATGTGAGGGGAACAACGGCAAGCTCTAGCACGCCTAGTCACCACGGTCACATTCGTTCTTTCCCTACTTACTTACCAAGGTATCGAGACATTTGCACGAACGCCTGCTGGGACAGACGCAGCCTCTGGTCTATGCGTGACGGTTCACCTGGCTTCTGGAAACGTTTGTTGGATCAAGAAGCGATTCTCGCAATCCGATACATATTACACGACGCTTTCTTCTCTTTCATTTTCCAGCGCGGTGAACCAGTTTTCAAGCCAAGTAAGGCAGACGAGAAACTTGGGCTCCACCCACAAACTAATCCTGCGTAGAACGATGGTTCCCACAAAAGTGCCCACAAAAATGATTAAGGCACATGTTTGGTAGGATAGTTTACCCTGTGGATAGACGAAGTACAAGTAGTGGACAATAGAGACATGCCAAATAAGGATCTCAAAGGTGTGCTTCCCAATGGTGGAGAAGATGAGAACTATGAAACGTCCTACAGTCCATTTCTGGAGGTGATTGGCTGCGCATGCGATAACGAGGAATGCACCTGCGGGCAGTGTGGAAATTGGATTAAAAGAATGCTCCGGAATGCCTTTATTCCTACGTAAAAACCAGATTGATGGAAAAATAAGCAGTACCAGTGGAATCCACCTACTTGGATTCAGGGTGGGGCTCTCTTTACTGCACTTGCCAAAATACACACCGACTAACAGAACGGACATTCGGAGAGAGGTTAAGAGCATTACAAGATCAGCCCGAAGGGGAAAACTTACAATGCTGAAGAATGCCATCCCACACACGAGCCGGGGAAGGCTTGTGATGTGCTGCCGTACAAATGGGGCAAGTACTGGAAGGATGCCATAGAATACCCACATCCCACCGACGTACCAGTTGACTCGTTTGTACTGAGGGCCTCCATGCAGCTGACACTGCTCGTCGCAGAGAAGGGGAACGAAGGAGACGATGCCAACAAAATCCTGTGGAGCATATAAGCGAGGGTGAATCCACGGAAAATAGAAGAGTAATATAAAGGTCCAGTATGTGGGGACAAGGCGCAGCACGCGTCGCTTCATGAACTCGTAGCCATCTGGGTTGGAGGTAAGGGAGTAGTAGCAGCCCACACCAGAGAGAAATACAAAGAAATCGACTCCAACGTGCCCTCTGCTCGTAATGGAGAACAGATATTTATATTTAACTGGTACATGAAAGAGATAAACCCACACCATCGCGATGCCCATTACGACGTCACGGTACTGGAGGTTGTAATTCATGTCCATCTTCTCGTTCCAGCACACTCGCAGCCAATCGCGGATATTCACCATGGTGAGTGACTATCGATCTCAAACTTTTGTTTGCACGAATACAAATAAAACTAAAATTATCAGCGGAAGAAACAAACAACAACGTAAATGAAAAAGAGAGAGGAGAAGGGAAAGTTAAAATGCTAGCGCACGGATTGCTGGAATGAGGCACAGGGAAAGAATCCCACAGCAAAGCCGCAGCAATTCCTCAGGCTTCCCACACAGCATGCAGACGAAACAGCGAGAGTGGAATCATGTCCTCACATTCATTGAATTTTTTTTTACTCAGTATGTACCAGTCAACCATCAAATGAGGTACAGGAAAATACCTATCCTATATATCTTCTGTAATGCCATAATAGATATTAATGTCCTTTGGAATTGTGAGCTGTGCAAAAGGAGAAACAGATGAAGACAAGCTCACGTCTGCAGGAGTTGAAGAAATGGCTTCTCGAATTGCTAAGAAAGAAAGAAAGGAATGATATAAATAAAACGTGAAAAGGGAATGAAGTACGTGGACCACCGTTATCTAAATATAGGAATATATAAACAATTAAATAAATTAGTTTTTTCAAAAAATAACATCATAATTCTTCAAACTTTTTGACACTCTTGATTTGTCCTCACGTTGTGTGTAATCGTGGAAAATGTTGCCGATTGTATGCTTTTGCTCCCACCGTTTCTTTTCTTCTCTTTTCTTTATGCTCTCTGCGTTCTCCCTATTGCTTTGCTTTTAATATTTCTGTACTCTATTTTTCTTTCCTCAGATGTGTTCGTAATATATTTTTGTTCTGGATAAATTGAGATTGCTATATCACTGAAGGCATCTCCACATTAAAAGAGAAAGAAGGAGACGGAAAGGAATGCTAAATTTTCCAAGACAAATAGTAATACTTATACTGCTAATAGTATTGATGGAGATAACAGAATATGATGCATTACTGTGAGTTTCGATTCGCTAGTAGTAGTGACACTGTTGTCAGGAAAGGCAGATATCCAATTGTTTTTCTGTTTCGTGTTGGTTTCCAAAAGTTGTTTTCCTTGAGTTGGTAGGTTGTAACAATTTGTTGTTTAAACGTTTTTATTATCTGGTTCAATCAATATATTTCATGATTTTCGTGCTTCGAGGATTTGGCAGTTTAGCAAGTGCTGAGAATGGCCTACAAAAACAGCATGAGTCAAAGAGAATAATAGTAATGTTAATAGAAAAACAAAACAGAATTACATATTCCAGTCTATTTCGGCGAAGTAATACACCAATAATCTACGAAATTAGAGTATTGAAAGGAGTTTAATATTTAGTACTTGTGTTTTCAACTTAAAAGAAGCTGTCGTTAGGGATAAAAAAATCTGTAGTTTTTCGTCTGTTAAAATAGAAAAATATGTTGTAAACCGAGATACCACATTGCTCATGTCAAGAGCAATTTTGTAGGTTATACATACGAATGAAAAAAAAACAATCCTATAAGTAGCTTTTACGCATTTTGCAAGTTGGTATGATTTTAAACTTACCCGCTACCTTTGAGGTCTTGCATGCACGTCGTTTTCTGTAATATCCCTTGTTCTTTTTTCTTGTTTCTATTTATTTTTCTGTACTTTTATTTCTATTCAAATAATTTAGAGTCAGCGGTTTTATACTGTCTGGAGGTGCTGGCTATACATAAAATGAATGAGAAAAATAAAATAGAAGAAATGAAGTACTTCCAGATGAAAATATAATAATATGTTTATTGTTATTTACATTGAGATCATGAAATACTCGTGATAAAATAAGAAATAATATCGCGTCCCATCAAATCCATTTCTATTTCGAACTAATTTAGGCATCGGTTCACAATTTCCTTCGAGGTATACACTGCATGTAAAAATACTATTTTTATATTTTTTAAGCATTTGCCAAATACGAAATGCCACAAGAAGGTCGGTGGCTTTTGAAGCAATTGGAGTAGGGTTCTGTGGCAGGTCAATGGGAAGAAGTAAGTTGTCGGAGAAATATGAAATATTTGGCGTTTAGGGTACGCCGGTATGCGGAAACGAAAATGCGGATTTTACTCTACAAACACGAAACATTTCTGCCATAGAAAAAAAAGTGGGGCCCATAAACGTCTGATATAAAATTATTAGTTCAGTTGAATGGGGTACTTTAGCATTTATTGTAGGCAGAAAATAAGAAAACACCTTTCACTGCAGTTTTTGTTTATCATCTATTCATATTTGATTTATTGGAATATGCTCCAATTGAAACGCTTATTTTAAGTATCATATTAATGGTTAATGGTTCATTGGGCCAAAGGCCCCACCCTTTTAGGGATGATAATAAAAATAAAAATAATCTTTTTTGTGTTGTCTTGAATTTTGTTGAAGTCGAGGACCAGTTCCCCGCCCTCTACTAAACACTTTTCGGCTTTCTTGGCTAAATCAAAAGAGGCCTTAGGCTTTAAGGAATCCGAACCCGCAGCGCACATAAAACAAATGCGGTGGGAGGGCATCGGCAGTTTAGTAACACATTCCAATTCCCCCGAAGGAGACAATTCAAAATTTCCTAGCTCTTAGTTCATCCGAAAGGACTACTAACAGAGAGCACGACGTGAACGTGGCTAGCATTCGCTCCCCTTTTTTTTTTTTTTTTCTGTCAATTGTCATCAAATTAATGTATATATAATAAATACTATAAAACAAAAAACGAAATCAATCAGAAATATATATTATCATTTGTACCACTAACGCTATTGTTGTTATTTGATGACACCATTGGCGAAGGAAGGAGGTGGTGTCCGCCCTATCACTCCAGAGGGTGCGTGGCTAAAGTTGGCCTCAGTGGTCGCCTTCCGAAAACTGCCGCAGGCAGCAAGGAAGAAATAAGCCGGGTACCAACACGGCGTATGGGTCGATGCAGCCAAAGCAGTCAAGGTCTTGCGGTAGGCCAAGAAAGTGTTTGGCAATGACACGGTGGTGGCGTTGGATGGGACCAATGCTTACAACTCCGTGGGCGGTGAGGGGATCTTGGAATCGGTGTTCAGCGATACCAACCTAAAGACCATCTGGGGGATTACATGCCTGCGGCTTTGCCAGCCAAGACACCTAGAGGTGTTTGAAGAGGGGATATCCGGTGCATCTCTCATGTCGACGTCCGGCATTCAAAAAGGAATGGTGTTGGGACCGTTACTGTTCTCCAGCGGTCTCCATTTCGTCGAACCGGTGCGACGCAGCCATCCGAACGTCACGTTCGTCGCCTACCTGGACGACATCACTTTGGTGGGAGCCCGAGCTGAAGTCCAGGCAGCACTGGACGACCTCACACCGGCACTGGCCACCTTCGGATACCGCATCAACGTGCGGAAGTCCACCGCCATCCAGGCCACAGATGCGGAGCCTCTGCGAATTCATGACGCACGGGTTCCAGTCAGCCAGAGTCCTCGCGGGATTCACCTGGCAGGACGGCAACCTGTCAGACTGGCTGTTATCCCGCATCATGAAGCAGGACGGGTTCTTCGCCGCCTTATGCCGTCCCACGGTTCCAAAACAATCACGAATAATCCTCCTCCGCGCATCAGCAGTGCCACGCATGCAGCACTTGCTTCGGATACACCGAACGGAGGAGCTGGAAGCAGCATGCAACCACTTCGGTGGACGCGTAGCACCCTCCAGCACATCCTGCCGGAGGCATATCGCTCCACCGTCTCGACTCTCCTCGTGGAACTCCTCATGAGTATGGGCGGCCTTGGGCTCCGTCCACAGAGAGAAATATCTCATTACGCCCAGGACTGTGTTGGCAAGAAATGTGCGCAGCACGAGACGACTCTGAAGAGAGACACTACCAAACACTCTGACCTCTATACACTCCTCAAGGATCCTGCTCAGAGTCTGGTGGAGTCTTTCGCCGGTGCCGGATCGAACCGCATCATTGCCGACACAAAGATCGTCATTTCCGACGACGCCTATTGCTTCTACTTGAAGCAAAGGCTCCTCCTCCCAATCGCAGCTGGGGAAGTCTGCCGGCGCAGCGCAACAAACAAGCAGGTGGACCTCACAAAAAGTCACATGAACACCTGCGAGCAGCTCAGCAGAAACGCCCACACTGAGCGCCATAACGGGATCGTTCGCGTGCTAGAACGATGGGCAAGAAGTCTCGGATATGCCACCGAGATCGAACCAAGGGTCACCGTCGCCAATGTGACCAAACTGGATCTTCCGATAGGGTCCCTGAGTGGAGGTGCTCGCCACCGATGTGTCAGTGACACATATCCAGGCGAACGAGCCTCTGGGGAAGCAAAGCCGCAGGCGATGGAGCAGCGATACGGCGAGAAGATGCGGCACTACCAGGCTGCGTGTGAGGCAAAACGAGGGTCTATTTTCAGACCGCTGGTAATCGAAAGTACGGGCAACATCCACCCCAGAGAGTTTGAAGTGGATTCGTCGCGATGGACAGCGACTCCCTGACCCGTACACTGCATCTTCCGCTATAGAACGGTTGTACACGGAGGTGTCGCAGACTCTCCACACGTACAACTACAAGCAGTATCAGGCATGTCATTGGGAGAACATGTCGGCACTGCAGTGGTAGAGTATACCCATAGAGTCTTCCCTTATTTAGGCTTTTCTTTTCTCTTTTTGATCATGTCTCGTCCACCGATTATGACGCAATGAAACGGCAAGGTACGTAGAGCAAAAATATGCAACGAAGAGCTGGAAACGGTAGATGTATACCACACCATTTAGATTAAGAACGGAAACCACCAGCGATCTTTCAGACACACATCTGTCAGACCCTTTTATGTTGACTGTATACGATTCAATTAGATTAGGAACAGAAACGAACTTTATGAGATTGCTCATTTTTTAGAGGAAGTGAAAAAAAATTTCTAGGTACTTTCTTCGTTTACTTCGGACAAATGCTCCATCTGCGTTTCTTAAGTGAAACATTGACCAGTCGGCACACGACCTTAGCCCCACGAAACACTTCTGGGATAAAAAACCACAAAAAAATAATAATGAAAAACTATTGTTACAGTTTCTGTACTTTATTGTTTCTGTACTTTATTGATCGCCATGATTTGTTGAAGGATTGCTGGGGGGTCCGGGTTAGCCGGACCTTCCCCTGTACACAAGGATGCTCGACTCGTACACAGGGTACTCAGCCGAAGGCAAATAGAAACTCTTCTATATATAGGGGGAGTGGAGCGGAACCCTGGACCCGCTTATCGCCCATCAGCAGAGGAGATGGCAGCACAAAGAACATTCAACGTCTCCTAGAGCACTGCAGCGACGCCTCCCCGAAGACATATCTGCAACTCCTTCATCACG
>JASAOA010001167.1:0-12920 GCA_030849815.1 Vickermania spadyakhi | reverse complement strand
ATATGGTGTTCTCAGTCAAGTATGGTCGTATGCACGAACAACGAAAATGTATCGATTTTCGCACATGCGTACTAACAGAGTACCAATTATACGGCGGTGAAAAACGGATAGGCTTTTCGTTAAGTGGCCGCGGGCATTTCGAAACGAGAACCCATATAACGCATGGCCTACTGGAATTGAAGCAAGTACGGGAATGCCATGGAGAACGTGTAAATATGATAAAGTATTTTTTTTTTCCCTGTTAAGGCTCTTGACCTATGTGCAATTTCCTGTCTTTCGTATATAAAAACACAACACAGCACTCGTCCCTCCCCCCTTCCCTATCCGAAACAATCATAGGTCGTGTCCTTTTTCCGCAAGAACCTTTAAAAAATAAAACTAAACTACACCTAAACGCTGAAGATTTAAAAAAAAGTGATTATAAAATACAAGACAACATAAAAAAAGATTATTTTTGTTGTTGTTGTTCCTTATTCGGTTAATTATAGCCAAGGCTTTTAAATCCAAATTCAATTGTATTTTCCCAAAAAGAATTTCATTCGTAAAACATCGAACAAAGGTTTATGTGGTCAAATAAAGATGCTTCAAGTTTTGCGTTGTTGGTGAAACTGTGTGTACTAATATGGTGGATTGGCGCGGGGCGAAGTTCCTTCGGTAAAACTTATATACATATATATCACCTGATCGTTGGTCTTCTTTAAAACATCCCAACAAAAAACCTTACAACTTTAAAAAGTGATTTCATCCTCCTTTGAGCACCTTATAATATTGGACTCCCTTATGGTTCGACGGTTTTACTTGTGATATGCCTCCTTACTCTCCTCCTCTTCTTTGTTTCCCTTATCGATATTTGAATATATAATTCTCTTTCCAATATCCTCATTCGGAAAACACAGTATACATTACAACCTTCTTCTAGTTCTATATACGCGTCTATACATTCCAGCCCTTTGAGCTTTTTCTATTTCCCTAACTACACTCTTTTCTTTTCCTATAGGCCGTCCAAACAACAGCGAGGGTTCCTCTTCAGAACGGCTCGTCATTCCCCATGGCCTACGCGCCATACAGACCATTCACCCACACGCCACATCGACCCACCTCCGTATTGTTTCCGACTCTTTCTCTGTCCTAACAGAACTGGCTCGTTGAGTCATGCACAAACAGGAATTACCAATGGAAGAAATTTGGTGCCTCCTATCCTTCATCCCTGCGCATCGAATTGACTTTGTCTTTATCTTCTTCCATGTGGCTGACGATACGGCACCACCACCCCCCCATTCCCCAGCCGCATTTCATGCAGACGTCGACCGCCTTGCCGGAAACCCCCTTCAACCTTGGCATTCATCAGCAGTTCAACTGTGGCTACCAGATATCTTTCGGCCACAACGTCAATCCAGACTGGCGGAAGGTGAATCCATCAGAGTTCACACTCTTCAAACGGAAATTACTGCATCCACCGCAGCGTTTCTGCCACGCCACCTCCGCACATGGGCAACGCACCAGCTGCTCCAATTCCAGCCCATTTCCGGCGCCTGCAATGCACCCCCTGGGAGGCCCTGCCCCCCGCCCCCAGATGCGCCGCTCGCGCGCCACATCTTACCCCCCGGTCCAGCTCCCCCAAAGGCACATCTCGAAGCGCCCCTTATTTCCGGACGCTCACAACTTTAGTCCCCCGTCCTTTTTTCTCCCCATCCTCGGCAAGCTCTTTCAGTCGCCCAAAAGTTCATCAATGGACCTCCTCGGCCGCCGCCTTCCTGACCATCACCCTATCGAAAAACATACAGTTTAAAGTTAGCCCTACGATTGACCCAAAAACTTTATATGCCCAGAATAAAAAGAAAGAGACTTAAAGTTTTGGATTGTTGGCGAAACCGTGTATAATTCTTCCTGGGTATGAAGATAAAAACCTAATTTCGAATTCTAAGATTTAAGCGTAACTGGGCTAGCAAACACTTTACACACAAAATATATATTGTCTTTTCTTTTTTTTCTATGTGCAGATTTATACAAAAGAGCTGGCTTGCCTACCTTTTGGGTCTTCCATACACGTCTTTTCCTGTAATACCCCGTTCTTTTTCCTTCTAAAAGTAAGTTTAACCTAAGATTATTTAAAGAAGTTCATTATGGCTCCTATACAAGCGCAAACTGGGATTTTATTGGTCGTGCTATCTACAATTCCCTGGCCGAGAACCAGCCTATTCCAATGGAAGTGATGGTCCATCGTGAGTCTAACCTGCTCCATGTCTTTTCAGGCTGCACGGAATGGCACCCGTCTGTTTGTGTATGAGGGGAAGACCTCCGGGAAGCGGCGAAAAGCTTGGGCTAAGATATTTTAATTTTGAAAAAGCTTGGCCGTGGGCTACGCTTTCTCCCTTTCGTAGAGTTTTTCTTTTGTTGCATACCCTAAATATAAAGATGAACTTCTTAAATTATGGACCCCTGTATGGTTATTATATGGTATATTTCTTTGGTTACTTTCTTTGATGCTTCACATATCTCCTTTAACTTCTTGTTCAGTTTTACGGGGGGAACTTGAGCATTGATTGCAGGCCGAAAATAAGAAAAGAAAACACCTTCCACTTTATCCTTTGTGTTTCTTCTTTGCACATACAATTGTGTTTTTGAATTTGTATTATATACAATTATATTATATTATCTTAGGGGAGCGATTGCTAGCCACGTTCACGTCGTGCTCTCTGTTAGTAGTCCTTTCGGATGAACTAAGAGCTAGGTAATTTTGATTTGTCTCCTTCGGGGGAATTGGAATGTGTTACTAAACTGCCGATGCCCTCTCACCGCATTTGTTTTATGTGCGCTGCGGGTTCGGATTCCTTAAAGCCTAAGGCCCCTTTTGGTTTGGCCGAGAAAGCCGAAAAGTGTTTAGTAGAGGGCGGGGAACTGGTCCTCGACTTCAACAAAATTCAAGACAACACAAAAAAGATTATTTTTATTTTTTTATTATCATCCCTAAAAGGGTGGGGCCTTTGGCCCAATGAACCATTAACCATTATATTTATTTATAAATCTTTAACATATAGATATATTGTGGAAAACAAAATAGCAATGTATATATAAAGAAATGAAATGAAAAGAAAAGAGAAGGAAAAGTATAGTATATTAGTATTTATTAAATATTACAATTCTTATATATATATATCTATATATTCATATAATAAAAATTAAAAAAAAAAAGATAAAAGAAAAGAGAAGTAAAGGAAAGTGTATTAGTATTTATTAAATACTACAATCCCAAGTCTAACATATATTTTTTTTAATTATTAAAATTGAAAGAATAAATATTTTTCTACCGAGGAGAGAGCCTTTTTCTTTGTTTATATTTATCCATACTCAAAAATAATAAAACATCTCATTTATTTTTACCTCTCTGGCGATTTTTCCACATGGATTGTTTTTCTTTATTCATGTCAGGGGTGTAAACATGATAAAGTTTTTTGTTCATCCGTGTATACTTTGCTCCTCTCCTTTTTTCATTTTTATTTTTCATCCGGTAGACAGAATATAATTTTCCTTTTTGTTCCCATATATTTTCCAAAGGGAGTCGAACATTGTCGCAGAAAAGAATATATATTCTTTTGTTCCGACGGTGTTCTGTATGTTTTCTCCAAAATCCCGCCCACCAAGGCGAAGTCCCTTCGGTAAAACTTATGTACATATATATCACCCGATCGTTGGTCTTCTTAAAAACATCCCAACAAAAAAAAACTTACAACTATAAAAAGTTATTTCATCCTCTTTGGACACATTATAATATTGGACTTCCTTATGGTTCCATCGAAATTCATTTGTGATATGCCTCCTTGCTCTCCCTCCTCTCTGATTCCTTTATTGATATTTGGAGATTTCCAATACTTAATCGAAAAACACAGTATACGCTACTACTTTCTTCTAGTTCTATATACGCGCCTATGCATTCCAGCCCCTTAGGCTTTATCTATTTCCCTATCTACACCCTTTTCTTTTCTTACAGGCCGGCAAAACTACAGTGCGGGTTCTGAGTGACAGCATGCAATTTTAATACTCTATCGAGTTGATGAAAACCTTAACAAGGGGTGAGCGCTTGCCACGGAATGATTGCTAGGAATGAATTAAGAAAAGCCCATGGCGCTGTATCTATAAAAGGAAAGATGGGGGTAAAGACAGCGCTTTCGTTATTCCCCCGCAGAGTTTTGTTTATATCTTCAAGGTGGCACTTGTATACTTTGTTCCTCTTCCAGTTCACAATTCAACGGAATATATATTAAAAAAGAACGTGTGGTTGGCTAAAACTTTCGCTTCTAAAACGAAATATTAGGACCATTTTCAGTTTCTGCGGATTTGCGAATATTTAAAATGAATTATATGTATTAGCACTACGTTTTCATAGTTGTGTATGAATTAAGAAAAACAAAAACAAGTACACGGATTTTAAAATTCCCGATGTTCTTTTCAAAAGATGTAAGGGTAAATTACCACCGTACAAAATCCTAAAACTGATATATTGTATCATTTTAAGAAGGGTATACGGAAGGAACCGATGCCTAAATTATTCCGAAAGAGAAATGCATTTGACGGTCGTGATATTTTTTATGATTTTATCACGACTTTTTTATGAACCCAGTATAATTAACAGAAATAGAATTCAAAATAATAATAATATTATTATTATCATTATATTCTATATTGAAATACTTCATTTCATTTCTTTTGTATAAATTTCAAATTAGGAGGGAACCGTTTTAGATTCGTTAAGAAGCGAGTGCGGTTTCAGAGACACAGAGAAACAAAATAATTTTGTAAATTAACATTGATGGAATATTTCCTTTGTATATGCAAAAATATGATTTAATTTAATAAAACCGCACTCCATTTTGCCGCTTGGGATTTTTTCTCTACCTTTTGTGTGTTATGGAAAGTTTTTTCTCCCTTGTTTACCTTGTTCCTTTTCCTCTTTTCATTTTTTCTTTTTATCCTTTGTACAGATTTATACCCAAGAACTTTAGCCAAGGTTTTAAATCCAAATTGAAATTATACTTTCCCAAAAAGAATTTGGAATTTATATTGAAAAGGTGGTTTATATAAAAAAGGTAGGTGCGGCGAAGTTCTTGGTTTTTCAAAAAGGAAATTACAAAATATGCAGCGTTTAGTAAGTTAAACACGCGAATGAAAAAACATTCCTATAAGTACTGTTTACGCATTCTGATGCGCGGTATGAATTTCAACTTGCCTGCCTACCTTTGAGTCCCTCCATAACCCCCGTTCTTTTCCTTCTTTAGGTATTTCTTTATTTTCATTTCTATTAGGAAAATTGAGAGTTAGTGGTTCTTCTATATATATCATTTTCGTGCGTCGGTTCCTTCCGTAAACTCTTCTATATTTCTATTTTGTTTTCCACAATATATCTATATGTTAAAGATTTATAAATAAATATAATAAAATTGTATACAATACAAATTTAAAAACACAATTGTATGTGGAAAGAAGAAACACAAAGGATAAAGTGGAAGGTGTTTTCTTTTCTTATTTTCGTCCTACATTCAATGCTCAAGTTCCCCCCGTTAAACTGAACAAAACGATCCTATAAGCACTGTTTATGCATTTTGATTCGCTTAAACTTGCCTGCCTACCTTTGAGGTCCTCCATGAAAGTCGCTTTCTGTAACAACCCCCGTTCTTTTTCCCTTTTCTATATGTTTTTCTTTATTTTTATTTTTTTGGGAAAATTTAGAGTCAGCGGTTCTAATATAAATTAGACTTGGGTTTGTAATAATTAATAAATACTAATATACTTTCCTTTCCTTCTCTTTTCTTTTTTATTTTCTCCTCGGGAAAAAATAGTTTCATTTTGTTCAGTTTTACGGGAGGAACTAGGGCGTTGATTGTAGCCCAAAAATAAAAGTGTAAAACACCTTTCTCTGCAGTTTTTTGTTTGTTATCTGTTCATATATTTGATTTTCTGCAATATTTTCCAATTTAAACGCTTTTTTGAAGTATCAAATTAATGTATATATTAAATACTGAACCGCTGACTCTAAATTTTCCGAATAGAAATGTAAGGAAAGAAAAACCTATCGAAAGAAGGAAAAAGAACGAGGGATATTACAGGAACGACGTGCATGGAGGACCCCAAAGGTAGGCAGGCAAGTTGAAATTCATACCGTGCATCAAAATGCGTAAAGAGTACTTATAGGATTGTTTTTTCATTCGTGTGTTTAACGTACTAAACGAAGTATATTTTTAATATCCTTTTTGGAATCCCAAGAACATCGCCGTACCGGGGATGGAGGGTGGTTTTTTTTAATTTTAATTCCAAATTCTTCTTGGGAAAATTCAATTCAATTTGGATTTAAAAACTCATACGTACCTTAACTTTCCATAACACACAAAAGGTAAAGAAAAAATCCCAAGCGGCAAAATGGAGTGCGGTTTTATTAAATTAAATCATATTTTTTGCATATACAAAAGAAAATATTCTATAAATGTTAATTTACAAAATTGTATTGTTTCTCTGTGTCTCTGAAACCGCACTCGCTTCATAACCAATCTAAAAAGGTTCCCTCCTAATTTGAAATTTATGAATACAAAAAATAAAAGAAATGAAATGAAGTATTTCAATATAGAATATAATGATAATAATAATAATAATAAGATTATTATGAATTTTATTTCTGTAAATTATACTGGGTTCACACAAAAAAAAATAAATAAAAATCGTAATGAAATCATAAATAATATCATGACCATCAAATCCATTTCTCTTTCGGAAAAATTTAGGCATCGGTTCCTTCTGTAAACTCTTCATATAACAAAAAACGAAATCAATCAGAAATATATATCATTTGTACCATTGCAAAGATATCAAATTGATATTCCTTATATATCCAGTTGTCAAAAGTAAAAAAGTTATATATTTTAAACAAACTGAACAGAATAGAAGAAAAGAGTGGGATAACGGTTCCAAAAAGCAGGTGGCGAAACTATTATCTGTTTGTCAGTAAAAAATTAAGATGATGCAATAGCAGTTCGGTATCAATACCACTATTTGCAGAAAGAAAACTGAAACGAATTACACAAGAACGTCAAAATACCTTTGAGTGTAAAAAAATTTTACTTCTCCTTAAGTTGTCATCTTAAAAACAAACAAGTAATACTAATAATTATCTTAATAGTAATAGTAATCCAATAGTTGTAATCTTAATAATAGTACAAGTATGTTTAATATTTCAATGAAAAATACCGACTTTATAAAATGACAATCCTAATAAACTACTTTTTATGTAAACCACCACTTTTTTATATTTACATTCCAAATTCTTTTTTTAAATATATCTGAATTTCGATCTTAAAGCCACGACTATAGTTCTTGGTATAAGTATGAAAAAAATAATAAAGAAAAGAAAAATAACCTATCTTATAAACTGCTAGTAATTCTACAATTTTTCTTATCGTATATAAGGGAACAGTGTCGCATCGAAAGTCTGAACGGCAAAAAGCTGCGACACAATTGAACTCCCTTTGGTAAAAGGAAATCTGCAAAAGAAAAACAAAATTGTTTTCTGTCTACGGATGAAAATAAAAATGAAAAAAGGAGAGAAGCAAAGTATACACTGATAAACAAAAAACTTTATCATGTTTACACCCCTGACATGAATAAAGAAAAACAATCCATGTGGAAAAATCGCCTTATTGGGGTAACAATATAAGCGATCAGTATATTAATCTATTATTCTTTTTAGGTATGAAGGATAAATTTTAGGTATTCCCGTTGACTGGCTATCGAACAGATCTCGTAATTTATGAGATCACAAATTGTAATTGTAACAAATATGCAGTAACTATTTTTAAGCATTTGTTAATATCTATTTACTCAAGGTTTCAGATAGCTATTCCAATAAGTGAAATATGCGCAGAGAAAATATACGAGTTTAAGGTACTTCGGTTTCTTCCATTTGGCGTTCAGTGAATGCAAAAGCTACCACAATAAACCCGAAGGATCTGGTGCGCAGAGAAGTTAATTATGTTATTCCTAGTGTTTCTTCAGTAGATATTCCCTATATATGTTTAGACAAAAGTATTCATTATATTATCAATACTTTCCTGTTGAGATCCTTCCTTTCTTCTATTTTATTGGAAAATTTGTTATATTCACCTCACAATTTTTTGATAAGACATTAAGTGAGTGCAGTTTCAAAGACGCTAAAAAATAAACAAATTTTATGTCTTACCATTTATGAAATACGAACCGTTCACTCTAAATTTTAACAATAGATGTGAAAATTAAGAAAAAAACAATAGAAAGAGGGAAAAAAAACGAAGTTATTACAGAAACGACGTGCATGGAAGACCTCAAAATTAGGCACGCAAGTTAAACATAACCTCGAACATTGTTCGGTATCCATATATTATATAGATAGAGTACGCTTCGACGCAGTGGTGGNTCGACGCAGTGGTGGCGGGAGCCACTGCCAGCTGGGCAGCGTTGGCTGGGGAAGCATGGAGAGACGAGACATCCTCACCAATTGGTGACCACTGGCGTGCGTTTGAAGCCCACAAATAACGAGAAACACGAAGGTGCTTACCACCTTGCAGCATCCCCGTATCGCTGGACTCTCTTCATGGCATTTCTGTCGATGCGTTGCCAGGTGTTGGGGGTGAACGTGAGGGCCAACACCGACCGCCGACTGTATATGTGATGAGACGGGAGCCGTCTGATACTGCTGGCGGGTGGTTTGTGGGGTGGGAAGATCCTGCAGCATACCCTGCGATGGACTAAAGCTTGTTGGGTACGGTTGCTGGTCTTCGTTTGTCTATCTCTATCATTGATGCGCAGTGTTCTGATGTTTACCGGAAGATGTGGTTATGTTGCATTACTAGAGGTTTGAGGGTGCGAAACTCGACCGGCTGTACGTGCCGGCCTTCACTATTAGGCACATTGTGTGTCGAATCTAAGAGTCGAGTACTGCTCAGTCTTTTATTAGGTGTGGGCAGGGGGAAGTCTTAAAATAAGAAAATAATAATTTTACATCCTTTAAAGGGTGGGCCTTTGGTCCAATGAACCATGAACCATGGAGTTTCGTGTGGTTCTGTTCATGGGTCTCCCACAGCGCACGATGTGATGAAAATTTCGTTGTCCGTTACTGGTGCCTCCCGTGAGGTACTTGTGCTCCGCGATGGCGTGTTCCTCGCGTTTCTTCGAGCATTTTTGATGAGGCGTCCCATTGTACGCTATGGTATGTTGGCCTCCAACTTGTGGTACGAGCGAAGGAGCTTCTCTTCCATTCTAGGAAGATTTTTTTTGGCATCGCAAACTTCGCAGGTGAGCAAACAGGTGCTCAGTAAAGAAATTTTTGGCCAAAAAGGGGCTGCAGTCGTCGTTCGCACGATGCTGTAATGCAGATTGTAGTTTCTCAATTAGGGGCTCGGACCAGAAATTCTAGATAAAAGAGCATCTTCAATCTGCGACGGGGCGAAATCCGCAGTCCAGCTGCTGTTTTCCTCGGTGTGTGATCCTCAGGATACCATAGGTAGTGTATATCTTTGGATGTTGGACGAATTAAAAGCAAGGACTGGTGTCTATGGGTGTCAACAATGGGGTGAAAAGATGAACCCCCGAAAGAAGGACTCGGCTCTTGTACCGGTACTCCCGTTAGGATGCAGCAATCCTAAGTCGTTTCGGAACATCTTCTGAACCTATTCGTCCTCCGCTGAGACACCTTCAAAAGGCTGTTTTGCGTCACGGAAATTTCGGAGAAACTTATCATTAAGCCCTTCGCAAATTCCGCAAAAAATTATCTTACAGCCTCCGTCTGGCAAAGGTCCGCTCTCGTCATTCCTCAGTTGCATACCTCCAGCCTCTGCTCGGGAAGCATCTTGAGGCATTTGCGCCTGTGAGGAGCACCAGCGCATCGTTGAACTCCCTCTCCGAGAGCTCACCCCTCTCTCTGCTCGCTTCGATCCCCTTGAGCACCTGGAGCCTCATCCTGGCTAGTTAAACTTTTCGTTGGTAGTCTATTTTTTTTGATTGGATGATACGCGAAGGTCTCGGGCGAAGGGAAGACTTCAGGCTATGTATCATTGTAACCAAAGTATATTAAGTATATAATGAAGAGAGTACAATGATGAGAGCAGCACACCTTGATATTCCATCTCTTCGAAGGCACTAAAAAGAACGAAAAGGCGTGTCCGTGAAGAGGCTTTGTTTCTTGATGTTTGAAAATTTGTCTTGCGAGTTGAGGGAGCGTTTTTATTCACCAGAAAGTCAATAATAGGTTTGACGAAGACAAAGCAATATTTCAAATTCCTGAAAAATTTAACCGGGTGATCAATTCTTTTCGTCTATACTGATGCCATCTGCTTTTACAAGGAGATGGCGAATGCCTTTTTCCCGCATTTCTTGTTTCCTAAAAAAAAAGGAAAAGAGAGAGAAGAAGAACATGTGTTATGGAATATTCTTCGGATCAAACGGCTATAGTCAAGCATATTTTCACTGTGGTCTTGCAAGCTCCCAAAAGGGGCAACAGTTCTTTAAACTTATTTTTTAGGTGCCTTTGAGAAGAAGGAAGCCCCGAAACCTTGGAAAGTAAAAAGTACAAAATAAAGAACTAAATGGTGCGGTTGCCAATTAATCGTTGATACTCCGTGGAGGTGTTCGCCGAAGTAATAAAATGCGTATATAGTGTGAAACCAACATGTTTTGGACAGCACTGCTACGAATATCTAATGAATTCAAATGTTCGAAAGGGAAATACAGATGGATGAGCACAGAAACATTCCATTGCATTTGCTAGATAGCGATATTTTCTTTCCAAATTTGACTGTATACTGTCTACTTCACCTCTTGCTGGATCGTCTGAATTCCTTTACCTGCGGTGATGCGTGGGGAAATGAGAACGCTGACGGTCACAGTCCCATAGGAACCCTTGCTGTTGTTAAGACGACCTATAAGAAAAGAAGAGAGTGTAAATAGGGAATATGATAAAGCTCATAGAGCTGAAATGTATAGACGGGTATATAGAACTAGAAGAAGGTTGTAATGTATACTGTGTTTTCTGAATGAGGATATTGGAAAGAGAATTGCATATCCAAATATCAATAAAGGAATCAGAGAAGAGGAGGAGAGCAAGGAGGCATATTACAAATGAATTTCGATGGAACCATAAGGGAGTCCAATATTATAATGTGTCCAAGGAGGATGAAATCACTTTTTATAGTTGTAAGTTTTTTTTTGTTGGGATGTTTTTAAGAAGACTTACGATCAAGTGGGTGATATATATATAAGTTTTACCGAAGGGACTTCGCCCTGCGCTAATTCACCAGTTTTTTTTTCTGATAACTTTCGTTAATTCTGCGATCATCAGGCACCCACTCCGATACTCATTTCTGTAAATGATAAACAATAAAATAATAAAATAAAATAGTAATTTAATAACTAACACTATATCATTATCGAGACATTTCCGCGGCACGTATTGGCCAGCGTCAACACTTCACCAGGAGGAAGCCGGCGAGCATTACTGATTTTTTCGGGTGGACGGCGTTTTCTCCCCGGCTGCGAGGGGTTGAAGACCCATGTCCGAGCAGCCTCTTCACCGGGGGAACCGAGAGTCGGCCCTTCCATCTGTTCGAAGGGGTTCGATCCGCCCGACAGGATCGTCACCACAAATTTAGTGCTTGCTACTACTGGCTAGGTGTTTCCGCAAAACAATAGTCGAATATTTAGTCCAGGCTATTATTGGACATTGGTCAAACGCGGAAGATTTCGAGGGATCCGGAGGGATGCTTCCAAAAGAACCGGTGCGCTTTTGAACCCTTTGCAAGGCTGCGCGCTGCACACTGGGCCAGTAAGTTCACCAACGAATAGCGGAGGTGGCGCTTTTTTGGGTTGTTGGCACAACCTTTTTTCCTCCGCCTAGCAACCCTAATCGGGAGAAATCCGTTGAAACAAGAAAAAGATCTCCGGTCTATGGTAGCGCTATGTTCGGGTGGCTGTGAACTAATCCATCGCTGCCATCCTTCTGCACGCGCTGGGGCCAGACACCCCCATTCCACGCATGTGAAAAATATATGCCCCCTTCAGATATTATATTTTCTTTATTCAGTCTCTCTCTTGAAATATATGGTTCATGGTTCAATGGGCTTAAGGCGCCGCCCTTCTGGGGATGATGCGTAGCGGTCGAAGTTGGGGACTGGCTCCCCGTCTTCTACTAAACACTTTTCGACTTCAGCTTCCATACATCATATCGTAAATAATATAATATCAGACCCATAAAATCCATTTCTCTTTCGGAATAATTTAGGTATCGGTTCCTTCCGTAAACTCTTCAACATATCGAATTAAACTCTTCGAAAAAATAATCAATTAAAGAAAACTGAATGGAAGAAAACCTATAAACAAGATTTGATTTGGGGGCGTTCGAGGGAATAAGATGATAGTTGGCACCGATTCCTTGGGGTTTTGATGGTGCCGGATCGGTAGCAATATTCCGATGGATGGGGAAAATGGTAAAAAGAAAACACAAATAGTAAATGATCAAATAATGGTTCCTAGCAATTTGTTAATGAAACTGCGGTAGTGGGGGTGCAAGTAGCAACATCGCACCGGATCGATAGCCAAATTGAAACGAGAAAAGGGGAAAAAAATTTCTGAAAATAACAAAAGAAAACTAATGTAACGTCTTGTGTCGAGAAGACCATAAAGCTCAAAACGTTAAAACATCCAGCGCTGCTAAAACGCCTTCAATCAATAAACAACTACCTTCTATAATATCTATATCTATAAATAAAGGTCATTTGGGTATATAGGTCTATATTTGCAGGTCGCTTTTTTATTTTTTAAAGGTTCTTGAGGAAAAAGCACACCAAACCGATGATTGTTTCAGATAAAGAAAGAGGGGGGGGCGAGTGCATGTTGTGTTTTTATATACG
>JASAOA010001166.1:0-12775 GCA_030849815.1 Vickermania spadyakhi | reverse complement strand
CCCGACACGAAAATTTCACCGTTGACCTTAAAAAAGACGGCCCCCCAACCTTCGAAAGAAGCATCGGTCACCAAAGTATGAAGGGGGTCCTTAGTGGGGGGGTAAAGAATTCTTGGTTTATTGCGTAAACAGATTTCTTTAAGTTGATGTGCGTAATGGAAGACCGATGGGGGAAGGGTAACAACCCTATCAAAGTCCTGTAAACTACCGCGGTTCATCTTACTAAGCGTGTGACGGACAAACTTGAAGAATATATAATATTGAAAAAGGCGGATTCCCAATATAGCTGCAGCATATAGAATCTGAGAGGAAAACCGTTCTAAGTCGGCCACCGTAAAATCATCAAAATCAGGGTTCTGACGAATATGTTGCACGGATTTGTTCCCCACAAAAACCATATGTGATCGGTGATCAAATTCCACTCCAATAAAAATGTAGGTGACAGTACTGCCAGGGAGCTCGTCAGTCATTGCCTCTCGCTTTATAACCCACCGGTAATCGTAAAAGTTCATATACCTTTTCGTCTTTTCCGTGAAATCTAAAGTCTAAGGATGCACGCGCTTCAAACGGTAGAGGAACCTAGTAAAACGATGCCTTGAGATCAAAGATCGAAGCGGACGTACTATGAACCGAGGGAAGGTACGCGGTGATATGCACCAGAGGTACTTGTGCTTCGTACTCACCCGCCTCATTTTTACTTTTGGGCCATGCAATAAATCGTCTCCGACGACCGGTTGGTTTATCCTCCACAACCGGGAATGATATCACCCAACCACGTGTGGGTTCGGATGAAGCAAATCCTATAATGTTCGCCTGCAAAAGACATTCCAAGTCTAATGCGGAAATGTCAGACCTAAGTGGTAGGTCGTCGTAGGGAAGAGCTCCCTGAAGCATCTTCCATAAAGCGTCAAAACGCTGCCGCACGTGAGGAAGCATCCGTGCATATAAAAACTGAACGTCTATCGCGTCCACGTTAACTTGCTGAAGAGGGAGGGCAAGGTCCTCTTGTGTGATCGCGAGGCGACAAGACGCCGCTCGCCGCGTAATTGTGTGCCCGTTAAAACTTGCGAATTTTTGGTTTTCGGGACCTATCCACGGTTCACTAAGGATCCCGGAGAGATTAAATTGGATAAGAGAGCGGTCAGGCGATTGGCCTTTGAGAGATGGACCGCCTTCGACCCCAGGTATCTCACGGTCGTCCGAGAAAGTTGTGACGGATCCGCATGTTTGGCCAGCTCTGATACATCTTTTCCGTCATGTAACTGACAAGGTATACTTACGAATAAAGGTGAACTAACCTAATAAAAAAATTATAAGAAATGTTAACTCGTGGTTTCGTTTAACAAACAAAGCCACAATTAAACCAACTTGCGAATAAAATATATGATATATAAAGAACAAGCGAAAAAGGGAAGCACAGTTAATTACCGACAAATAATATAACTCATTATTTTCCATCATTCTACTTCGTCACTTCTCTCCTCCTCCCTCTTCATTCATTTCACAAGCTACAAAAAAAACACCTCCCTCCCTCAGTGCAACGTGAATTCAATGAGCGGAGGGCGTTGGCAGCGACAAATACCTCTCGTTTTATAGCGAATTTACCGATAAAACACACTTACACGCTGTTCACCGATGCAAGTCTTAAGGGTTGAGATTGGAGTTTTGGAAATCTTTTGGGTGCTTTGGATAACAACCCTATTCATGACCTGGAAGGAAAGGCTATTCCGCGGAAAACGTATTTCCCTATTCACACATCACTCCGAAAGTAGGATGACATCACGACCATTTCCACACTCAAGAGGAAGAGAGGTAGGTGGAACGGTCGTTCTTAACAGAATTACCTCAACAGCGCCTGGGTGGATGCGAGCCCATCGCTGCCCTTATGAAGTTGCATATGTTGCTTTAAACGATAACCTGGCGGATAATCCTTCAAGGCAACTTTCTATTTTCCAACACACACAGACATCCGTATTTTACCGTGGGATCGGATTCTTCTGCATAAATTGTGATTTCCTTCCCTTTCCTCTTTTACTCCCCTCTCCTTTTTCTTCTCTACTTGCTAATAGGTGTTGTCTGTTAACTGGCTAAATGGGTGGTTTATATAAAAAGGTTGATGCGGCGTTCTGGGGTTTCCAAAAAGGATATTAAAAAGATACTGCGCATAGTAAGTTAAACACACAAATAAAAAAACAATCCTATAAGCACTGTTTACGCTAAACTCGGTACGAATTTCAAGTTGCCTGCCTACCTTTGAGGTCCTCCATGCACGTCGTATTAATCCCTGTTCTTTTCCCCTCTTTCTACAGGTTTTTCCTTATTTTCATTTCTATTGGGAAAATTTAGAGTCAGCGGTTCTAATTTTTACCGAATGGTTGGCGGGACTTTGGAAAAACCATAGGGGACACCGTCGCAACAAAAGAAATTTTTTTTTTCTGCGACACTGTTCAATTTTAAAAGGAAAATTAATATTTTTGTACATATTTTTTATAGTAATTAAAATCCAAGCCAGGGGGTTTGAATTATTTTGCTATAATTTTCTTCTGAATGGTGAGTGATCCTTATTTACAACTCCAATACTGATTCAATCCATAAAAAAAATAAGGTGATTCGATAGCCATTCAACGGAAACTCATAATTTGTGTCTTTATGCATACTCAAAAATATTTTCACATCAATATATATATATTCATCTCGGTTATTGTTACCTCCCTGGCGATTTTTCCCCATAGATGGTTTTTCTTTATTCGTGATAGGGGTGTAAACGTGATAATTTTTTTTTCATCCGTGTATACTTTGCTTCTCTCCTTTTTTCATTTTTATCCGTTAGACAGAATACAATTTTTTTTTGTTTTTCTTTTGAACGGATGCGACGCTTTTACCCCATGCGCTTTCCAGAATTCTTCATCCCCCTTGCGGCGAAGTCCTTTCGGTGAAACGGGCTGCTTTCTTACACAGTGTAATGGTGCCGATGAAAGGGACCGGCCCGGGGACAGCGCTTTGAAGGACCGGACACTTTCAAATGTTTTTGAGGTGGATATTGCGCTTTGTTATTATTCTGGCGCCGCCAAACCCAATTTTTCTTCTTTTTCTTCTTCTTTTTTTTTTTTACTTGGCTCTTTTCAAACGCAAATAAACTGCTTACATTTAACTATATGGGGCAAAGTTGCATATTTTTCTTTTTGCACTATTTCGGATTTTTTTTTTTTGAAACACACGCATTGTAACGAATTATACTTGAAGTGAAACAAAGGTGCGAAAGGATGAATGACATATATATATATATATTAATTATTTATCTATTTGCATTTTCACTTTCTGGAATATCGTTATCGTTCGATTTGATATGTTTAATTTAGGCGTTTCTAGTTATCAATAATTCAATTAGTTTTGATTATTAAATGTATAAATCATTTTTTTTAATTTTTCTTTTTATTAATAGAAGATTCCACGAACTTTTCGATGAATCCGAAAAAATATTACTTCTCCCACCCTTCAAACTTATACTAACTGTGGAACTGGTAATAATAATAATAATAATAATAATAATAATAAAGACATAGTAGATAAATGAATATTCAATAGAAAGAGTGACAAATATATATATGAGAACATGGAAAATGAAGGAAGATCAAACATAAAATGCAGTATTTCACAAACTAACAAACAAAAAATATCTTTTAAATCTGTTAAAGTACATAAAAAAACAACAGTGAAAATTTACTGATAACTTTATTATATAATGTAAAACATTATTATTAAGACTTAAATTTTCTCTCGATACAGGAAAAAAAATATATAAAAATAATATATGTATATAATAATACTGATTTTTTTTTTTAAAGTAAAATTAAAAATGCATGTTGTCATTATAATCAATCAAAAAAAAAAAAAAAAAAAGAAAAAGATAGTTGCACGGATAATGCTGGCGAAGTTGGTACACCTTTTTTTTTTGATTTTTTAATGTTAATGAGGTTGCCTTTGTATTGCAAAAAAAAGAAAAAAAAAAGAGTAATGAGATGACATGAAGTTCTGAAGGAGAGACAAAATAATAATAATCACTTCTTTCTTTATTTTTTATTTTATTGTATTGTTCTGCTAAAGGCAAAAATAAAATAAAAATGCATTAGATATATTTTTTGTTCGTAGTAAGAGATATATGAAAAACTATTGTACGCTGAAATGAAATATAACTAGAAATTCCTAGAAAAATTAAAAGATTAGAAAAATAAAGAGCCAGTTTATTACAGTGCAGATTATTATGATGTTTGATTAATTTTTTTTAGTTCTTCTTTTTTTTTTTTTGCAGAAAAAATATGACGGTAGACTTTTGTATTTATATTCGTTTTAAAATATATTTTATTAGTTCCCGTCCCATGTTTTTTTTATTTATTTTTAAACTGTTGGTTTGTTTTTTTCCCTTTTTTTTTTTCTGTTCCCCCATCTCTTCTTGCTCTTCGTTTTGTGCTCACGTTTCGTGTTGTGGACTAGATAAATTTAATTTTACTTAAACTGCATCTTAACAAATTATTTTTGGTACTAGTTAAAAGTAAAAGCGATTAAATAGTTGTGTGGAGTATCCTTTGTGGAGATTTATTATGAATTATCTTATTGTTCTTTTATGTACTTGTATGGCACACTGCGAATGCTCTTTTTTATTTTGTGAATATTCTATTATCATTTCAGTTTTTTCTAGTTTTATTCTAATTTTATCAACTTGAAGTTGCTTAACGACTTGAAAATGAGTGAAAATTTTCTTGTGATTTCTGTTCCGTATTTGTCACAATGCACTGAAAATGTGCCGTCCGCTCAATTCGAGTTTCTGGTTCGACAGCTTGGACCTGTTGGTCAGGCCCTTCGGCAGTTTGTCGTACCGTCTTTACCGATTGGAACTCTCGATTCATTAATGGAAGCTAGTGATGAACTTGCTAAGCTGGACCCTCTCTTGGAGAATACCGTCATGAAACTAATTAATTTAATGGAGGAAACTTCGTCAAAGCCCAGGAGCGTTGTTACTACGTTTCGTATTAACCAGGCACAAGAAATGTCTCCTGCAAATTATATCAAAAACTTTGCATGGTCCTCCGCTCAATTTGACGTTAATGACAGTATTACTTCTATTTTAGAAAAGTTTCGCCAAATTAATGACTCTGCTGATGATCGTGTTCGCATTATACTAAACGAATACAATGAGACAAGAAACAAACTCACTGGGGCATTGAGAAAGAACGAAGGAAATTTATCCAGCCGTCCGATTAGAGAGCTTGTTGTTTTGTACAACCGTGAGCACCAGTGCTTCGTTGATACTGAAATGCTTGTTACAGTTTTTGTTGCTGTTCCTGTTTCAATGAAGAAAGAGTGGCTTGAAACTTATTGGAAGCTCTGTGAATTTGTGTGTCCCCAATCGAATCGTGTGGTCGCTGAAGACAAAGATTACATTCTCAACAGCGTTGTTCTGTTTCGTAAAGTTTCTGAAGAGTTCGCGTCTGCTTGTCGACGAAAGCGCTTTATTGTTCGTGAAGTAGAAGGTGATGAATTATCTGTGGTTGAGCTTCAGCAGTTGCAACAAAAGGCTGAGAAAGAGAAGAAGGCTTTGTATGTTCTTCTTTGGCAACAATATTGCATGTGCTATGTGGCTTGGATGCATGCAAAAGCAGTTAGGGTCTTTGTTGAGTCTCTTTTAAAGTACGGCCCTCCTCCTAGATTTATTTCTTTTGTTGTTCAGGTTCCGAATAGCAAGGAAGTAGAAATAAGGAAACGCATTTCCGAGTTGTACGCATCCGCATTTGCTTCTTTTGTGAATGATACGTCAGCTATAGATACCGGGGCATTACAGCAAGAGTATCCATACGTTTCTCTCAAGATTTTAAATGTTCAAAAGTAGTATAGGAGATGGAACAAATGAAACATATATAGAGATATAATAAGAGCATGATACAGGTTCTATTTCATTTTATCCTGTGAAACAGTCCGTTCAACGGAAACACCAAAAAAGAGCAATTTTTTACTGGTTCACTTCAGTATTTTCTGTTTTTCTGCTTCCTTCCCCATTTTTTTTTTCCTCGACAATTAGGTGAAGAACATACGCTAATACATAAATACATCTTTTATAAAGAAATGAAGTCCTTTTTGAGCTTTCTGACTGTACTGATGGTGTTCTATGCAACAATAGGTTTAGCAATGGAGATAGAAGTCAAAGAAAGCCGAGAAGTTGCCCCTTTTGCTCGCGCACCACATCATTTCTTTCAACTAACACCCACCCACTATTGCTTTCAGCGAATGGATAGTGGGTCAGATCGTACCGCCATGTGCACACTCAATGGTGGGCAGACGTTCGCTGCGGTGACCTTGCCAGAGGGTTTTTGTGGCCCCTCCGGAGTCACTGCGGATGGCAGTATGATTTGTCCAAGCGGCTCCGAAGCGACGATCAACGAGTTCGGAGCTTCTCTTTCGGCCACTCTGTACTCCCTCTCAGAAGATGGCTTCTCAAGCTCGGCCTCCAGCGACAACTTGGTGGTGGATTTTACTGCCAGCAATTTTGCAGCGGATGATATCCTCTTTGGGGGGGCGGTGTTCGTTGAAAGTAAAAACGAATATTTTCGTGCTATCACTCTCACCCGTGGTGAGGGTGAGGTGATGCCTGCGTTGTTCCGCTCTACCGATGGTTTCCTTTGGGAGTTCGTGTCGAAGCTTCCATTTGAAACCGGAGAGAACATCCTTACATTCTCTCGTGGTGCCTTTTTGGGAGTGTCGTTCTCACAAGAAGCGAACGCGTACAACGTGACGTACTACAATGATGTGGTGAAAAAGTGGTCCTCAATAAAGGAGATGAAGGCCACACTCTCACCTACCGCCGTCACGTTTCCGTCGGGACTGATGGCGGAACTGCGCAATCAGGAAAACTTGACCAGTACCGATGTGAAGCTCTCCGTGTCCGGGGTTCCGCTGAAGAAGGTCGTGTCTGTGAGGGAGCTGCACAACTCGGCCTTTCCACAGGCTACCATCCCGGAGGACGAGGCGGCAGCGTCCATTGCGGGTATAATTCCAGTGACAGAAGCTGATCAGCGGTTCCTTCATGTGTACTACCAAGTCTGCTTCGAGGCGGAGAGGGAGGAGTGCAAGCTGTTTTTTCTCTCGCTCGCCGTCGATGACTCGGCGGAGATGAAGTTGAAAGAGCTGCGAGCGGAGGAGGAGGAGAAGAAGAAGGAGGCGAAACGAAAGGCCGCGGAGGAGGCTCGGGATCGCAAACGAAAGCTGAAGGAAGAGCGGGAGAAGAAGCGAGAGGAGAAGCGACAGGAATTCAAACAGTTTGACGAGCCCTTCCTCGCCAAAGCGGTGGAGCAGCAGCAGAAGGACGGAGAAATGATTGTGGTTCGGCAGGGAGTCCGGAAGCAGTTCGTTGAATTCGAAAAGGAAGCCTTCTTTGCGTAACAACCATGCATAACCGGTAAACTCTTACAGTAGCCACACAGTGAGTGAATGAGGGAGGGAGTGCATATTATTATAAGCCCATTGTTTCATGACGATAAAGGAAGGAACAACAGCAACACCTCGTATTAAGAATACAAAACATAGGCTTCTAGTGTTTGTATCGGTCTGCGAATCGACGATTAGAATGCTATTTTTCTGGACTTTTTTAAATATATTTCTGTTGTTTATATGATTAGTAATTAAGGGCTCTGCGCACACATCATATATATACTCGTTCTCCGTTTCGTATAGCTGCATTTGACCGCTAACGAGAATACTTTAGACACGATAGATGCCTTCGCGAACGGTTTCAACGACCCGCATCCGCAGCTCTCGTTCGATCCGTCACAATGCAAAGATCATTCTACGTAACAGTATAGTGGCGCTGGTGATTCGCTTCATTGTCGGCGTTGCCAAAAGCTTAGCTCGTAAAGGCTTGACCAAGGCGTTCTTAAAGAGTGTCGAGAGAGAGTTCTTTTCGCTCAACCCTGCGAAATGGGCTTGTGTGGTAGCCGGCTTTTCATCGTTTAGACTCGTCATGGAGCTCATCGAAACCTTTAGCAGCCGCGTGTGCCACATCCCCAAAAAACCGATTCCATTCTTCAGTGGGTGCATCTGCGCTCTCCCGGCCTTGGTCATGAACAACTCCACTAGAACCGAGCTCGCGCTGTATGCCCTCGTGCGGGCCCTGCATACCTTCGGGCTTCGGTTCATTTTCCCGGTTCTACCCAAACTCCTGCGAGATTTCCCGCACTACGATGTGCTGCTCATGTGCCTCAGCTCGTGCCAAATCTCCTACGCCGCTCTCTTCGCCCAGTCCACGCTGCCGCCGAGCTACCTCTCTTTCCTGATGCGGGCGTCAATGTACGATGATCGCTTCGTTCGCGGTCACGCGAGTTACATGCGCCGCCACCTCTCACCAGATCTGGTGGCGGTGAGCCTGGAGAAGAACTGGCCTCTCCTCGCGGAGCTCCGTACCAAGGAGTCCGAGGCACAGCTGTGCAGCTACGTGCATGAGGGCTTCACCTGCAACACCTGGGCCATGTATTTTGTCTGGCAGAGTATCGTGAAGATGGGGATTCCGCTGTACGGGCCCCTGCGAGCCATTACGGTGGTGGCCTTCGATAGAAAGCGACTGATCAAAGATCCGGTGAATGTCATTGTACGCAGTATTCGCTCGGTGTTGGTTAGCTCGCTCTTCCTGGGTCTGTACATTGCGTGCTTCATTCGCTCCAGCTGCTATGCGCTACAGCACGGTAGCACGGGTGGAAAACTGTCGTCGCTTTTGAGTTTCTTTGCTGGCATCTCCACTCTGCTAGAACCCAAGGGCCGGCGAATGGACCTTGCCCTCTACTGCTCCACATTTTCCCTGCGCTCCTTCATGCTGACACAGAACCGCCTTGGGCGAATGCCGTATCCTAAGAACTGGGCATTGTTCCTTGTGTATGTGGTGTCCATGGGATACATGTTCTTTGAGTATGAGGAGGAGCCCGATCTGCTCAATCGACGTGTGCGGGACGTCTTCCGAAAGATGCTTGGCGAACGTCGGAAGCCCGCAGACGGGACCGGAGCGGGGACACCGTCTCGATTGGTCGGCCCTCCGCCCACCGCGAAGTCGAAGGGTGATCAGCCAACATAAATACGAAATGAGGGTGTAGAGAAAAGAGCGCTTGCAATTCATGAAGATGAACACGACTAGCATGCCGTGGCATCCTAATCTATTCCAGGAGTTCTCGCGCTATCTTCTCTCTCTTGGCGGCTGCCTTTTACATGAATGGGGCCCCCTCCCCTCTGCTGGTGAGTTGAGAATACTTTACTTTACACTTTTCACTTCTACGGTCTTATATATAGCAGCATCGTGCCTCTTACTCTTGCTAGAGATGATTTGTCTTCTGATAAGCGTTGCATTTTAGTAAGATTTCCACTGGATTTTTGCGTATTCTGAGTTTTCATTTCGTTCCGTTAGTGCAAGTGCGGCGTGGCTTGATGAGAAGAAGATATAAAAGTTCGAATATATATACAAATGCAAATACTTATAATAAAATATATATACACAAACAACACTGAAGCAGAAGACTAGACTCAACGGTGAGGGATTCTAAGATATAAAAGGTGGCATGCGCGTGGGTCCTCTTGATTTATCTATCGTTCTTTATTATTTCATTTCCAGGTTTTGCCTAACTTCGTTTGCACAAGTAGGGCGTCTCCCACAACTTTTTTTTTTTTTTCTACTCGTAAAGAATAAAAGAATTAATATTTTCTAGGTCTCTCAATTCGATAGAGCCGTTGCCTCATTTGAACCACCATGGCGAGCACCACTGCTGTGGTGCCGGACAAGGAGGAGATCAAGAAGGACATTGTGTCTCGTTTGGAAGCCTCTGGGCAGTACGCCAAGATGAAGGCGATGATTGTGGAGGCGGCACTCCGCAGTTTGAAGCAGGAGAAGTCGCCCACGGACGACCCATTCGTGGTGACGGAGTCGCAGACCAAGACGCTGAGCTCGACGGAGGGAAAACTCGCTCTCGGCGTGGTGGTGGACTTCCTCGAGCACCTCGGCCTACAGTACACCGCCTCGGTGCTGAAGCTGGAGACGGGGGTGGAGGAGGTGCCGTCCGCCTCTAGCGTTGCGGCCTCGCTGCGGCTCTCGCCTCCCGGTTCCTCCTGCTCTCTTCTGGAGCTCCTGCGCGGGGGCCCACCCGCCATCTCCACCACTGCCGTGTCCCCTACCGCGGTGCTGAGCACAACCGAGGTAGCGTCTGACCGAGAGGAGGAGGACCACAGCAGCACGCACTCGGAGCACCACTCGGAGTCTTCGTCTCACTCGCATTCGGATGTAGGCGTGCACTCTGGCTCGGAAGCGAGTTCAGCGAAGTCCTCCCGATCGTCCTCCGCGGTGAGCGACGCGAAGCCGGCGGCCGAAGAGAACGGCGTGGCACTGAAAGGTGCGGAGGACACGACGTACTTCGTCTCGAAGTGGAAGGGTCGCACCGTGATCCGTACCAATCAGGTGGCAGGGCAACAAGTACAACTCGAGTACCTCGAGGACTGTAAGGTGTACATCCTAGACCCGTTGGACAGTAGCACTGTGGACGACTGCGAAGGCGGTGAGCTGGTCATCGCTGCGTGTGAGAGCAGTGTGTTCCTGCGGAATTGTAAGCGTATGACGGTACATATTGCCTGCAAGCAGCTGCGGCTGAGAGACTGCGAGGACATGGACCTGCGCCTCTTCACCACGACGGACCCAGTGATTGAGATGAGTCACCACATCTCGTACAGACCGTTTCATCTGCGACTGCCTGGTCTCATTGCACACATGGCGTCCTGCCGGCTAGACCCCAAGCTGAACCGTTTTGTTCACGTGTACGACTTCACAGAGGACGAGACAAGCCTGCCCACGCCGCACTTCACCGTGTGCTACCCAGAACACGGACTGCGCATGGAGGACCGCTGCGCCGAGCACGGCACGCCGGAGTGCCCGAAGGAGATCGAGGACCTTCTTGCTCTGCGTCTGATGCCCGCCGCCAGCTCCGAGACGGGGGACAATAAGAGCTACAACATCAAGACGGGGGCGAAGGTGTGGACAGGGCAGAGCCCGACGGCTCACGAGCACGACGCTGTGCCGCTCCACTCAACGGAGGAGAAGAAGCCCCCACTCGCTCCCGCTCCCGCAGTCGCAGTCGGAGCTGCGGCAGCCCACGTGACCACTCGTGGTGGTCTGGATGGGGAGGAGTACTCGGACTTTGAAGACGATTCGGATGCGAACAACAGCGATGATAACGTCTCTGTGGATGAAGACGACGATGAGTTTTAACGATATCACCCATCACACATATTTGCATCACTCTCTTAATAGAAGGCAGATGCGACTTGATCTCTACTCAATGACTCCCCAAAAAAAAGAGAAGGTCGATGAGGAGTGTTCAAAAAAGAAAAAAGAAAAGAACATACCATAATACTAAAAAAAGAAAAACAACAACCAGAAACAGCGGCAGGCTTTACTGGCTCAAGGTGGAAGGAAGGGCCCCCTTCAGTAGTTCAGTAATGTAATAATGTTACAGATTGCATGTGTAGTCTGCCATAGAAAAAGAAAAGAAGAAGCAAAACCACGTTTCATTTTCCTCTATTTATTAATTTTTTGATTCCTCGTTTTTTAACAACATCCGTTTGTACTTCTTTTCCCTGTTGTTATTGTGATTTACGCTGGATGTGATCGAATAGAGAAAACACAAGCGAATTCATTTGAACGGAAACAAGAATGCTATTTCTTCTTGTAACAAGGTGTCTTCCATAAGTGCAAATACGTTTGAATACTGAAGTGGGGGTTATCCATGGTGGCATCATCTTTCTACTTTTGTTTTTTCTTTTAAAGCATCCAAGAACCACACACCAAAAAAAGATACTGAGGGGGAAAAAAAAAAAAAGGAAGAAGGCGTGCTACAAGCTGTAACCCCCATCGGGTGCACAGTGAATTCCTCTAGCTTGAAATTCCATAATATATTGTTTTAGTTGTTGTATTTCCGTCAGTTGAGTTTCTTTCCTTCTCATCCTGTACCATTTGTGTCTACTATTCGTCGTACAACTCTATTATTTACCTTATTTCTGTATCCTCGAGGGCTTCCGCTTTCCCTTTCCGCGTAACCTGTCTCTCACGCGTATTTCCTTTTCTCGTTGATTTACGGAGTGATGCGGAGTGCGACTCCCAGCACTGGCCTGCTGTCTAGTGCTCTCTGGAGTCACCTGCAGGGGTCGTCGCAGGAGAACGAGACTCATGATGCTCTCTGGAGCCCCACACACCCATATGCTTCCTCGCACTGGAGGGGGACGAAGCCCGTGCACAAGGAGCGGAAACGACGAGTCAGCAAGGCCGAAGAGCAAGGACTGGGATTTCTTCAGTGTGAGGTCTCCTTTCCGCGTGAGAGGGAATTGAACCTACCAAGTCCATTATCCTCCGCACCACGGCCGCTTCAGCCGTTGAGTCTTAACGAGTGCCTCGATGTCGTGCGGCACACTCAGAAGATGCTGAACGAGGAAAGGAACAGTTTTTCCCAGTGCGATGCGCCGCATCAAGTGAAGGAACCGACTCTGCCAGGCAATACCCAGAGAAAAAAGAAGAAAGAACAACACTCAGCGAGTGGCCCCCCTGCTTCCGTGAGTTTCACGCGGTATAGGACTCGTCCGCTACCTTCCGGCTTTCAGAAGAGCCGTGTGCTAGTGCTGCGTCAAGATCTAGAGACGGCACACAAGCCCAACAGGGACGTGTGTTACCAAAACGTGAAGAAGTCTCATTCGCACTTCTCGCATCCAG
>JASAOA010001165.1:0-12722 GCA_030849815.1 Vickermania spadyakhi | reverse complement strand
TAAGGTATAACAAAGGGACTTCGCCGTGAGGGGGATGGTGGGCGAGATTTTGGAAATAACATACGGAACACCGTCGGAACAAAAGAATGTATATTTATTTCTGCGACAATGTTCGACTCCCTTTGGTAAATCCAATGGGAACAAAAAGGAAAATTATATTCTGGCTACCGGATGAAAATAAAAAGGAAAGAAAGAGAGAAGCAAAGTATACACGGATGAACAAACTTTATCATGTTTACACCCCACGAATAAAGAAAAACAATCCATGTGGAAAAATCGCCAGAGAGGTAACAATAAATGATATGTGTTATTATTTTTGAGTATGGATAGAGACACAAATTATGACTTTCCGATGAATGGCCATCGAATAACCTTTAAAATTTCTTAGATTGCATCAGTATTAGAGTTCTAACTCCAAACCCTCGCTGTTGTTTGGACGGCCTATAAGAAAAGAAAATAGTGTAATTAGGGAAATAGATAAAGCCCAAAGAGCTGGAATGTAGAGACGCGTATATAGAACTGGAAGAAGGTTGTAATGTATACTGTGTTTTTCGATTAAGTATTGGAAAGAGAATTGTATATCGAAATATCGGTAAAGGAATCAGAGAAGAGAAGGAGAGCAAGGAGGCATATCACAAATGAAATTCCGTCGAACCATAAGGGAGTGTGTATTATAACGTGTCCAACGAGGATGAAATCACTTTTTAATCAAATCAGAAGAGTTTACGGAAGGAACCGATGCCTAAATTATTCCGAAAGAGAAATGCATTTGATGGTCGTGATATTATTTATAATTTCATCACGACTTTTTTATGAACCCAGTATAATTAACAATACGAGAATTCATAGTATTTCCATCTGGAGACACTTCATTTCATTTCTTTATTTGTTGTATTCATAACTTTCGACATAGAGGTGAGGGAACCATTTTTAGATTCGTTATGAAGCGAGTGCGGTTTCAGAGACACAGAGAAACAAAACAATTTTGTGAATTAACATTGATGGAATATTTTCCTTTGTATATGTATGTTAGAATATATGATTTAATTTAATAAATCCATACTCCATTTTGCTGCTTGGGATTTTTTCTATTTATCCTTATGTACAGGTTTATACCCAAGAACTTTAGCCACGGTTTTAAATCCAAATTGAATTGTATTTTTCCCAAAAAGAATTTGGTATTTAAATTTAAAAAAGAAATAAATATATAAATAAATAATAAGAATAATAATTACATATTTGAGATTTTAAGTAAATTTTATTTGTAGCGGCAGCTCGTTAAAAACCGTATCTGGTTTGAGGTATTTATTCTTGGGTCAGAGTCAATCTGATTGAATTGGTGTAGTTATCAGAGTGCTTATGAAAGGATTAGCAGAGCTAATTTTCGATGCCATAAACTGTTTGCAATAGTTCATCCTCTCCAAGAGTTGCTTCTGAAGGAAAGTGGATGTTATTGTGATTTATTTTGGTCAAAGCAAAAAATGGCTGTCAAATAGCATTTACATAGTTAGAACCGCATAAAATACTTTTAGCGATATCGTGTAGTAGCGTCGGCAAACAAAAGGTACCTATATTTTTATTATTAACGGTGTATTTTTCTAACCACATTGAACTTTATATACTGATTTTATCTTTATATAAGTTGCAGCTTACTCTTCTCAGAAGTTATTTATAATTAGCTAAAAAGGAAAATAATAATAGTAGTAATCATTATGTATATTTAGGTGGTGCAAGTAATAGGGAGCACAGCTTAAAACATATTTTGTAGTGCTTATAGACAGTTCTTTCTACGGAAACAGTACAAAATAGGTGTATCAATACTTTACATACACGATATCAAACCTTTAACTTTATTACTGTTAAAATGATAATTCATTTACTGCCTTCACATATATATATTTACAGATACTAGAGGTTTCACATCCACTCATTTTATTTATGGAAAAAATAATTTTTTTTGTATCTGGAGTACATTGGTTTTTCAGACATTCATATCTTCTTTTTCTCCTTAAAAATAATCTCTCTAAGATTTTATCCATTAGTTTGGATAACATCTTCGCTTCAAGTACTTTGGATACAGATTTTGCTTACTGTAAATTAATTATTTAAATTCGGAGTTTTTATGTAATGTTCTCAACTCAATTTCGCTACTTATCTACAGAATGCGAATTTTCTCCATAAGTTGAAATACAGATATATTGACATACGATATAAATTCATTAGGGTAGATCAAAACTTAGTGTATATTTTGCGCATATACTACCTAGCCCTAACTAATAGGCATTATATAAATTACATATCCTAGTCAATAACTGATTCCAGGATTTTCTCAACGAGAGTAGGAATATTCCTTTGGGATAGTTTCCTAGTATCAAAACCTGTGACATAGATATTAGAATGATTTTTCAGGTTATGGTTTGGCATAGGATATCAGTTCTATTCAAATTACGATGTGGCCTTATTTTATGGCGTCATGTTCTTCGAGGAAAGTATGTTTACATACCGTTCTCAATGATGTTCGGCACGTGACTTTGACATCTTGTTATTCTAGATTGGGCCTTGTAGACACGTCAGTTCCGTCTGCACTACGACGTGTCATTTATGACGTCATGCTCAAGAAAAGCCTCTTATGCGGCTTATGACGCCAGGTGTTTTTCTTAAGCCTAGTCCTTTATACATTCAAGTTGTCGTTGTTTTTTTACACTTTATTTTTTTTATTTGTTCATCATCTGTCACACATTGTTGGCCTTATTTTCATTTTATTTTCTATCATAAAATGGTGACATGTTACGTTTTTTATTGAATTGGCTGCTTCTAGTCTCTAAATCATTTATGACTCCATTTCATGAAGGTTATCTACCAGCGTGGACACAGCCACAATTGACCTCAGAAGCGGCATAAATTACACCAGGGTGCTACATTTCGCTCTGCCAAAGAGATACTTCAGAGGAGAAATGGATACACCTGAGAGCCGAAGTGGTCTCGATTATCACGCCTTTTAACCCCAATAAATTCTTAATCGAAGTGGTGACTATCTTTGATTCAACCAAACTACGTACTCGTGAGCTTCTCGTTTGGTGTCCGTTAGGCAACTACGAATTCAGGGACTGGCAAATAACCAGAGCGACTGATCCTATGATTAAAAGTGATGTGGAATCCAATTCTTCTACAGAACTGAGTCGCACGAGTACATTTACAGATTACAGGGTGAATTCTCCTCCTTTCAAGAAACGGCGTACGAAAACCGTATCAAGTGAGAGTTCGAGAGATTAATTTATCCATCATCGCCGCGCAAGTTCACATACACGTAGACATGCATTCTACCTTCTCAATGTGTACACATGGAAGTCATACACTCACAGTTATTCCTCGGACACGACTAGCAGATTGAAGGAAATGTTATGCGAACGTTTCGAAGTGACAAAGAACGAGAGCTATGTCCGTACCCAGATGATTGAGGGCATCATTGATTGTAAAACAGTTCCAAAGTCTCCCAGAGAATGAACGACGGATTGGCTAGACCCTGCTGGAGGGAGCTAAAGGATTGTTGTGCTGCGCGAATGGCACAAAGCAATTCGTTTCCAACGCTGTTGCACGCCGCCCGCCGAATTGGCCCAAGGACCTTTCAGTATTGGATAATATGATTGAAGGTTGCACAAATACGCATCAGTACCAATCGCTGTTGTTTCTTCGGAGTTCCGGAGCGGTGGAAGAAACATTGTGCTGGTCTTTCAGCGTCAGATTCTCTGAGCTGGAAGATCACACAGGCGGTTTTCACTCCGAAAAAGCCGGTGATGAAGAGGGTTAAGGGACAACCACGTTCTCTCGAAGAAACAGCACGCCAACGTATTGGTAAAGATGTACAAATCGAAGTCAACGCGTCATCCTGCACGCATCTCACCTCTATGGGTGAATTGGAAACGGCTATGGGTGAACTCCACCTCGGTTCTGCTCTAGGTCCAGATCGCATCCATTGCGAGACACTCGTTCAGCTTCCATACTAGGATAAAAGTTTCGCTGCTCCGGCTCTTCAACTTCAACCGCAGCCTCAGTACTGGGCAAGTGCCTAAGCAATGGAAAGAGGGCATTATCGTCCCGTTCCTTAAACCAGGAAAACCTGCGGATGATCTATCATCTTATCGGCCAGTTACACTAGCGAGTTATCTATGCAAGCTCAAGGAGAGGGTACTAGCGAAACGGATTAGAGATACTGTAGAACCCATTTATGGGGAACCGATTTATTGGGCTTTCCGCCCCATAAATCTACAGCTGACCCTTGGTCCAGTTACTCGCGAAAGTGGTTAACAGAAGAGAAGCAAAAAGTGGGCACAGTCTTTTTTGACTGCGTTCGGGCTTTTGACTCTGATGACCACGGGTGGAAAAACTACACTGCCACGATATAAGGTTCCCTCAGCTCTCATCCGTTGGGTCGCAGCGTTCTCGAGAAAAAGACCTAATAGGGGGAGACTACAGGGCAAATTGGTACTGCTGCACAGCCGGTACTGCAGCGAGTTCCGCACGGACCATGTAGCCTCAGAATGGCCTCGACGAAACCGAACATGTTCTCACCCTTCTACAGGCCGATCTTCCGCAGGACCTCAAAAAGCAAAAAGTGGATCAAAGACACACCTCCAACTTAAATTACCTAAACAAAACTCCCAATTCTCCCCAACGTACTGACGAACTGCTTCTTTAACTTGGTCAACTCCGTTAAGATTTTTGTTAGTGTTGTTTCACTCTGCCGAGGTTACCCCTGTGCCGGTTTGGCGTAGGAATTCCTCGAAATCCTCCAGTCTCTGCAGGCGTTCCACTCGCTCCGACAGCTTCGGATTAGGATATGCTCGTGTACATATCCGTCCAGCAACTGTATGCATGCCCATTTAAGGTTTCAGCGTGTGATTTGCGGGAGCATCGTAAGCTCTCCGCATTTGCTCCAGACCTCCTTCATCCATTTGTTTAACTGCTGAGAGGCAGATTGAGTGCACCAGAGCGTTCTCAAATAGGAGGGGCTGCTAGTCGTTGCTGAGTTGTTGTCAAAGCACGATATGGTGTAGCCACCATGATCTGTTGGAAGTGCTAATACAACGGTTAGGATTCCCCACGTCTGCGGTCTCTTAGGCGTGGAGTACCAAGACCGCCGTGGAGACCTCTCCGTTTTGCCACTCGTTCGTTGGGAATACATACCTGCGATCCCACTTCCAACGGTTAAGGATTGGATCTGTGGGGTCTGGAAGATGCTGAGGATCACAGCGATCTTCAATAATCCTGGTGCACTAAACTTGCACTAGGTTCAACATGCTTAACTACAGATGGAGATGCCTGGGCAGAACACTGCTGGCCATGCTCCAGTAGCATTGTGGATATTCTTCACTTACTGGACAATGCCCTTCGGTCAGTGTAGCCATTCTTAGACACATTGATAGCACGTTGGCTAGAGTATTACAGCTCCCTGAAAACTTTTCAGATCCGGCCCTACAAATCTGTGCGCTTCGCGTATGAAAGGCATTGATATCACTAGTTGGCGTCGTTGCGATAGGGTTCTGACATCCAAAGTACCCACATGGAGTTCCGTTGGCTATCATGATACCCTAGATGTAGGGAGATATCGGTGTTTTCTTGGAGTTCGTTGTGAGTTTTATCCTTATCCACACCCATTGGATAAATATTGTATTAATACACAATAAATTATTCTACTTCGTTATTATAATGTCGTCCCTAAAACGTGGGGTCTTGACGAGCCATGAACCATGATTAGATGGTTGGTCCCGTTAGGAACTAGATTTACCTATTTGCTAACAGAAAATGAAACAAAGATATTTTACAATACCTATACTGCCACTTCCACTGATATTTTTGGTTGACTTTGTTCCAGATTTATCTTCCTGCTCATTCTAATCATTTCATTTTTTAAAAGTTTAATTTCTACTCCTATAAGTAGTGAAGCTTAGTGGAGCTGGATGTCAAGGATGGGCCTAGCTCCTTCCCCCCCTTCTAGCTCTACAATACAGTTACAGATGCGACCGGGTCGGAGAAATAATAATAATGGTAGGATACAGTGCTCCTTATCGGAAACCGACCCCTCGACAAGAGTGACGCCTGTAATGGAAGAGGGCTCGATTGCACGGTTTGCTTCCACCCTCATAGAGTTGTTTGGGAATCGTGTTACAGCACGCGAGAAAGCGCTACTGGTGGAGTCGTGGCCACATCAGGAGGAGGTTGGAATGCTGATCCGAGGTCTACAAGAGGTGGGAGAGAACCAAGTAACGACTGTTCACGAATTACAGGGAGTTAGCGGTGCACTGACTACCCAGAAAACACTTCCTATTGATAACGGGGTAAATGGAGAGGGAGTGGAAGACGTGAAAATTTTCCAGGTATGGGAGGTGCTTCACAACGCCGCCTTCTGTGTTACTTGGGAAGAAGAAAAACCTAAAGTTTGGAAAACGGCCTTGAGGGAGAACTACCCGAAACTTCTCCTTAACAAGCACTGGTGTTCCGTCCGAACAGAAAAAATGGATCAACCCATTTTGTATCTTCTCGTAGTACAAGAAGAGTGGGAATGTATCGAGGAGCTGATGGGGTGGCCAGGAGACAGTACATCTGAAAGTGGCTCTGGGTCCTCTTCCTGCAATGGCCATGACATAATAGATCTGACTGCTCGTGATCGTTGGGAAAGAACTGTTCTTCATGCTGTATGCTTCTGTGAGGACATTACAGAAGAGGAAACAATTGAGCGATTTCTAGAGCAAACGATAGAAAAAATATCTCAGAAATGCCAAAGAGCTTGCGCTATTAATAGTCAGGAAAAGGAGATGGAGCAATTAGAACGCAAAAAAGAAACAAAAGCAAATGGAGACTGGCGTGAGCATCTCTTCAACTTTGACCACAGTGGGTTGAATGAAGATTTTCTTACTTTTGCATCACGGAAAGGAAAATTTGACCTTTTTTGGAGGGTTTGCCAAAAATATTGCACGAGTTCTATGATGCTCAAATGGCTCATAAATAATTTTTTTAATGCTGACCCCCAAGAAGTCTCTTGCTTGACGGAAATTCCATTGGATCGATTGGAGCAAATTCTTGAAGGATTAACTCGAGAGACGACGGACGAGCAAATCAGTATTAGAAACTCTTTCTGCTTGGTGATGCGTTATACACTTCCTGAAAAGGCAAAACGTATGATAAGAGAATATGAAGACGCGAAAGGAACGAAATACGGTACTCGCATTCTCCTAGAAAGGTTACGATTCGATGAAGCATATCTTGACGTTGCTGCCGCACCTGGAACGCCAATGTATCCCAGTGGAAAAGAGGCCCTTGTTCCACCCAAAAGACCTCCGTACACTTCGATTCCAAAACTTGTTCGACTTCAACTGGAGAAGATGTATTGGCGTCTAAGGAAATACGGAGTACAAGTATTAGAAGTGGCCCAAAAGCAAGAGAGAGATAAACGAGGAGAGGCCATGAATATAGGACATGTAGGGGAGGTGCTTATTTTTGAGAAGTTAAAAGCCTGTGAGGAAATACTGAGCAGGAATATTTCAGAATACGCAGGGAGGATAGGACCTGGATGGTTCCCTGATGGGTTTTTCATGGCTGGGGTAACCGACGACACACCAGCAGCAGATTATGCGTATATTGATAAAGAGGTTCTTCGAGGAATTTTGGGTATAGGGCATCACGGTCGTATGATTGCACATCGGAGAGAACCCTTACCAGAAAGAATGTGGTTTAATTTAAAACGATGCGGAAAAAACAGAGATCCCACTAATGCCCACTGGTGTATCTCGTTTCACAAGTTACCTGGGCTATGGTCTCCTTCAGTGGGGGAGGATATCCCGTTGACCGCTTTTCAGGATAGGACGCTACTTCTTTTTAACGCCAAATTTAATGAAGCAAAAAGCACGGAGGCTTCGAAAACAATTCCTGGTGGAGTTTATAATATTGTTTTTAAATTAGGAAATGAACCCCCCCGCTTTAAGGATCCTTGCACAAAAATATTGAAAGAGGGGGTGCGTATTTCCTTTCCTTCATTGTCTCCACTACCACCAACTGTCAAAGACAACTTGATGGGTGTTGGAAATACGGCTCTCCAACTCCTTCAATTTATGAGGGAAGACATCCGAATCCCACTTCCTCGATTTGACAAGGAATCTGTTCGTAATGCTAAACAAATGATGGAGAGGCTTTTGGATTGGGGTGATGAAACTGATACCGAGGAAGACGTATGACGTCCTTACCTCGGCCTCTAGCTATGTTGTCTGCTAGTCATTATCTTAGTGTTGGACGAAGACACTGTACTGTAAATAAGGTAAAAAAATCTATCGTATTCTATCTTATCCTATGAGAGTCACTGCGGAAGTGTATGGATGGATATGTATGAGGCCTTGCTTTATGCAGGGGAAGGGACAGAGCCTGTTGATATTGCAACTGCGTACCTAGAGACCCCTCATCGACTTTTGTTTATCAAAAAGGCGATCGAAGAGAGAAGGAGGTGATACGCTCCTTTTTTAGACATCGCTTTACGCAACTCTGGGTCAGATTAAGACAACCGCGTGATTGCGCGGGCTTTGGTAGCGCAGGTAATGAAGCACCCAGAAGACGATATCGTGTGGGCGGAAAAGTACATGCTAGGCTTGCTACGAATAATGGAACTGTAACTGCTGAACGGCAGATGCTTTCTGTACTATGGCCCATCTTCTCCGGTGTTCCATATTTTTTTTAAAAAAAGATGTGATATTCCACTGTGTGGACGATTATGGAAAGTCGACTGGGATCTGCTCGGGCAACATCACGAAAAAACTAAGAACGTCGTGGCTACACTGTTGTATTTACAGCGGACGCTGTAACGGTGAGACTGCAAATAATCTTAGGAGAACAAGGTTTGACCACCAGATCCCGATATTGCGTACGGGTGTGTGTAAAATAACCCAAACATTTGCTGCAAAGTTCTGGTCACTTCCTCTGGTAATGGAAGCAACCTCTTTATTTCGTCAGGGACAGCTGGATAACGTATTGGCGTGCTTGAGTACCAAAAACTCCATAAATTACAAAGCAGTGGATAAACGAGGTCGCACCCCCTTCATGCCGCAACAGAACTAATCGAATCTGCACAGGGTGAGGAGTTTTACAGAGAGATATTCAAAGCTTTCGCTTCCTGAGCCAAAGAGCCTACGTACTGTAACCAACTGGCTACAGGAGGATCTCCAATTTATTTCCCTGGCCGCAGATAATCATTTTTTATCAGTTATGTCGCAAGAGGTAAATCGTCTTCCAAAGTTCCAGGACTCGACGGAACCCATTCCTCGGACGGAAAATGAATGGGATTGGGACTTGAACATTTTAGATCCTAAGGATCAAGATTTCTTTGATAAAAACTCGAAAGGGCATACTGAGAGGGGGAAACGAGCGAGACGGAAGGAGAGGTTACAGCGGGAGATTTTACAGATTTTTGCACTAGATATGGAAGTCGTCCTGAAGTGTGTGGATGCCAGGACAGAATAAAACGGAAATTCTACGCAAGGGGACTGTAACCTGGCTAGCGTACGCATTTTCTTCTGGCGACATGGAATTAGTAAGCGTGCTGCTCGATTCCCCAAAGAGGATCGACATTTCGAAAAGATACAGTGGTGGATACACCACATTTATTCATAGTGTTTAACTCAGAGCAACCATCTCAAACAGTGTATGAGCTTCTCCAGATGGAGCTGAAACGGCTGGATACTCATCATCACAACACGATAGATTGGGAAAAGACGGACAGTAATGGTTTAAAGCCATTTCCTGTGCGGTAAGTGTGGGTGTTTGTTCAAGTGGTATACCGTGAGCACCCTCTCCAGTATTTCATACGGAATAAGCAGCCGATCCGCATTAGGTTTCCAGTCATGAAATCAGACTGGAAGAGGATATGAAGTTGTTTGAGGTGAGTCAAGAAGAATACAGCTGAGTGGTGAAAGAGATGATCGTTGATTTAATCTTCAGATGGTGTTGAAGAGGAAATATTCGAGTTTATACGTCTTTAACAGTTTTGTGCAATTTATGTGATATCTGCAGCTGAGAACTATTTCTTTAGTGCCTTTGTTATCGCTTACTTCACATAGTTTTCTTACTGACCTATTTACGATCAGGCTTCCTGATGACGTTGCTTCACTTATTAGCGTCCATGATTTATTCCTTTAACTCCGTGCGGTTTAACTCAATGTGGATAAATGGGACCGCGAACCAGCACCCGGTGCCGGATGCCAATGTGCTTGCACTTTGACCTCAGAGGTAGGGGGATATCAAAAGAACACTTCAATCACAAGGCGGTGCGCTAAGTTTTTTTACGCGGAATCTGTGTCAAGTTACACTGTCAGTGACGCGTGGTTGGCGTCTACGCGATGGGAGAGGTGCAGGGTCTTGGATTTTCAAAATAAAAAAACTGTCCCTCTCTGTTGCGTCGTAACATCCCGGCGATCTAACGCTGGCGAACATGGGGGAAAAGGAGAGATGCGCTCACTTTTTCATGGCGTCCTGGAGCCATTTCACTCAGGCGTACTAAAGTTGTTGAAGGGTGCTCCACGCAAGAAGTGAGCCGGTGGAAAGATACTTCGCGAAAACTCGACATTGGACGCCAAACTCCAGAATGTCCACCACCATGGCGGTGATCTCCACCATGAGCTCGGGGAACTCCGTGAGTGGGACCAGCAGTTCCCGCGTCCAGCCGTCGATCCCGGGTGACGCGCATCGAGACATCAGCTTCCGGATACCCGCGATGACGTCCGCAGGTTTGATCACCAGTGCCGGTGGGATCGTGGAGGGGAGAGGAAGCTCATCGGACGGTTCGTACGGGTGGAGGTCGTGGAGATCCCCAAGGGCTTCCGCCGCTGTCAGCCGAGTTGACGGTGTGGATGCCAAAGTTCGTGCCGCCTTCCCAAGAGCCCCAAGCCGCAGCTGTTGCAGAGCTCTCTTTGCCTGTAGCTCCTCCCTCGTCTGTTGCACGGTGGTCTCCTTTTGCTGTCGCTCCTGCGTCAGGTTGTCCCCATCCTCTTCGTCGACCATCGCCTTCTTCTTCACTGGGGTACTTTACAATTTCTGCGGTGTCCTTGTCGCCCATGCGTCGTGTTGCTCACGACGGCCGCACAGATGGTGCACCTACACATTCCTGCTGTGACAAGGACTTCCAGCGGTAGTCTCTGAAGAGTGCTTCGCGTTGACATGGTCGCGCAACTTCTGCATCCGCCTATCCCCAGTTTCTGCATAGATGCAGTTGCTGAAGGGGCATATGGCTCTGTTTGGGAGACATCGTTGAGGGTTGGGATGCGGTGGGTCAAAACCCGTCATCGCTGCCATCACCGATGGTGCGTCATCGAGCTCCTGCGACGAGCTTCGCCCTTCGCTGTCCACACCCAGAGAATGTGGGGAGTCTCCCAACGTTCTGTTTTCCTCACGGAGCTGCGTCAGCGATTCCTCCGCTGTCCTCTTTCGGTTCTCGCGTCCCTGCGCTTCCCGACGTTCCACTCCTTTTGGACCTCTTCTCGGCATCGCGCTTGATGCCAAAGGTCTGACGGAGCCAGTACCGCCCATTTGAATTGCCCTGAAACCAACTCGTACCAAAACACGTGGAGAAATAAAGTAACTAAGATGTGCTCCAAATGCAATCGACTGTCCAACAAAGTTACGAACTACCAATAGACGAGTACCAACTAATCAATGCTGCTAACAAGACTCACAAGCGGAAGTGACAACACTTCGGCTTGGTGTGAAAAAATGATCTTGTTACTGGGCTAGAGATTACGTTTCTGAAAATAATACTGGTGGTTTGTGTTTCCGGTTCTGCTTTGCAGTGAAATAATCGTTCGACAACGTGAAAAACTACCTATATATTTTCGCGAAACTCTCAGCAAAGCGTACAGTCTCGTCGAACAAACCTCTAATGGACAAGTAGCCTGATGTTACCGGAACGATATAATACAAGAATAAAGGATCAAAAGAAAGGAATATAACCTTTAGTAATATCTTTGATGCACTGAAAAATAAAAGACAATAACAATAATAGCGTTGGAAAGTAATAAAGATAGAGATATTTCTTCTGAGACATTCTTGTACTTTGTTCGACGTCAAACTCGAGCTCAGGAATAGAAGGAGAAGCCACCTATGTGTACATGTCGAGAAGTGCAAATCCTCTCAGTACAAAATCCAAAACACACCCTCTCTCTTTCACCATCAACTACCATTGCACTCAACCCACCATTCAATACACCGTACCCGTCACTTTCCTTTCCTTTTTTTTCTTTTTTTTTTTAAAACGAAAGATAGAATGAAAGAAACTAAAGTACCGCACTATAGGTAGTCAACAAACGATGGGTGACGAGAAGAAGAAGGTTGTGGACGTCGTCGTGTGAAGGGAATCTATAAGCATAATCAGAAGACAGTCGATGCATATCATATGACATCTAGTGATTGTTAGTGGAGTATATAAGAGACCAAGTGAAGTCTGTATAGTATTCTAGCGAAGCAAATCAGTTTACCGGTGGCATTCCTGTACTTCTTTGTATACAATCAGTAGGTTCAATGTCACTCAGAGATAGATAAACTATATATGCTTGAAGAATAACAAAAGCTCTGGTCTTCCGCTGATCTTGTCTTACATCCAAGATACTGCATCATAGCATTTTGTCACTACGTTCGTAGCAATTATACTGTGGCAAGACCTCAGCCCCTGCTAAGGTTTTCACTAAACTCTT
>JASAOA010001164.1:0-12678 GCA_030849815.1 Vickermania spadyakhi | reverse complement strand
GCTGCTGGCTCTGATCGCCCCCCATGACCACTATCAGAGCCTCGTCGTATTCGCCCTGGGCCAAACTTCCTGTATCCCTCGATGCCTTCAGGGCGATGAGCATTTCCATGCGGCGTTTGGCGATTTGCAACGCGGACGGTGTAGCCGAGGACATTTTTTTTTTTTTTTTTTTTAAAGCACTTGGAGGCAACTGACTTGGAGCTTAGTATCGCTGTAACGTATCGAATACATCAAATAGATTAGAGGTAGAGACAAAGAGTACATAAGCGTATACTTCGTATAGAAGTATAGTCAGTGTATAAACAACACATGGTGGAAGTCAGAAGTATTCGTTAAGGTAGAGTATTTCTTCAGAGACATTATAGTACTTCGTTCGACGCCAAGCTCGAGCTCAGTAATTGAAGAGGTTTAAGACGGGCCGAAGCATCAAAGCGTGTGCCGTATCTCGAATTGCGGGGCTAATGAAATCGGGGACGTCTTCCCAATGCTTGCCATGGGAAATAGTGCGGAAAAAGGCCTGGTGCATCCGCATGAGGGGATTGTTGCCAGGGGTAGCTGCCCAGGGGGTGGAGCCACCCCCGTCCCCAATGGCCTTGAAGACCCCGCCAAACCTCCCCGGCGCCTTCTGCCCCCCTGGCTTTCGAACCCCTCATTATGGGAATCGAAGGCATTCTCGATGCCAGTGGCTACTCGGCCTATTTGCGGGAAAATTTAAAAAAAAAAACCCAGGGTTTTTCTAAGACGCGTATTAATTTCTGGAGAGTCTAAAGAGCACGAGAAATTTTTTTAGAACGCTACTAATCTAATGTCATTCATGACTACAACCATATTCAAGAGAATAAATTAATTATTTTTTCTGAAAAACATTTTTTATATACACCGTGTAGAAATTTTAATTTATAATAATAATAAAAAATAAAAATTTCTCAAACGGTTTTCCACACCCGCAAAACCTTTGTAATGTATAAATATGTATACAGATAATTTTTTATTAACCGGAAAACAACTTATTCTGTTATTAAAAAAAAATTTAGCACAAAAATATTTTAATAGGGGGGCCGTTTCAAAAATAATAAAAATATAAAATTATTTTGAAGTATATATCTGTATATATAATTTTATTCTAAAAGTAAGAAGTCGTATTCCTAAACCAAATAAGTTGTACTAATATTTCAGATTTAAATAAACTATTTGATAGAACGGGCCCGTTGTAACACCCGATTGTTTTTTTTTTTGGGGGGGGCGGCCGGTGTCGCGGGGCTTTGAAAAGGCGCAAGGTCGCCGGAAAACAGCAGAATTCAAATCATTAGAAGTGTAAAAACACCAACAAAAGACATCAAGATTAAAAAAAAATCCATTTATACGAAGAAAACAATTTTTACCAAAGTTAAAAAATTGGAGGGTAAGAAGACAACCCAAAAATAAATATTTTTCACTGGCGCTATTTCAAAGTAAAACCAATTCAAAATTCCAACGTCAACCGCTGTGATAGTAGGCCTTGAAGTTCATCTAGAAAAAATGTTTTCTTAAAGCTCCACTCCTCGAGTTCAGAGCGCAGGCTTATCAGGGTTGGGGTTGAACCTACTGATTGTATACAAAGAAGTGCGGGAATGCCGCCGGTAAACTAATTTGCTTCGCTAGAATACTACACAGACTTCACTTGGTCTCTTATATACTTCACTAACCATCACCAGATGTCATATGATATGCATCGACTGTCTTCTGATTATGCTTATAGACTCCCTTCAAAAAAAAAAAAAAGTTTTTTTGCTTAAGTCATGTATCGCAACAACGAACTCGACTACAGATCCAAGTTTGAAAAGGTGAACCGGGGTTTGGAGCATGTCGCCTTCGGCTTTGATGAGCTCAGAGAGAGGATGGATGAGCAGGATGACGCGGTAAAGAGGATCGTTGGAGCTCAAACGTTCACAGTTGAGGAACTCAGCGCATTGAGCGACTGGATGAGTGAGTTGGCCGAAAAGGTGGATCGGCTATCTGCTCAGGAGAGCAAGGTTTTAATCAATGTGGGAGAAAACCCAACGAGTAAAACAGTGAAAGCGAGACACAGACAAATCTTACGGCAGCACAACAACAGACCGAAGAGCCGATGCCTATGAAAGTANGTAGGAGAACACCAAACGTGTGATACCGATGCGGCGAAAGTGAGTCGCGAAACACGTCCCAAGCAATCGGCAGCAGAAACCCAGACAGAAGAGCCGACACCGATGAAAGTAGAAGTGCGAACACCGCAGGAGGTCCTTATGACAGCAGCTCCGCCTCCGGAAACCATAAAGCAGAACGTGCTGTGTGGTGGGGAGTTCGTGGAAGGGAAGATGACAACCAATGTCGAGTTGAATGTCATCTACAAGAAGTACCTTCCAGCCGGAAAGACGCTCGCGTGCGCCACCCTACCCACCCTTACTGAGCAGAGGGTGGAGGAAATCAAGGAACAGCTCAGAAAGAAGAGGCGCGTATACTTCCCTCTGTTCGTCCGCCATCACTGGATCGCAGGAGTCCTGCGGATGAGCAAGAAAGGGAAGGCGCTGTTGGAGACGTTCGACTCGGCTCCCTCCTACGTTGTCCAGAAGGACCTGAGGGACCAGTTGAAGCCGCTGTGGCCCAAGCTCGCCATTTACAANAAGATCTCCAGTCTATGGCAGAGCTTTGTTCGGGGGGCTGGGCACTAATCCATTGCTACCATGCTGCTGCGCCGTACATGGACCACGCACCCGCTGCAGCTTATCACTGGTGTCTGTCATTCACTTCCCGGTTGGCGTGTATTCACCACAGATTATGTGATTCCCTTCAGTTGTTATATATATATGTATCTTCATATACTATATTTTATTTTATTACTTATCACTCACAGGAATGAGTATCGGAGTGAGTGTCTGATGATCGCAGCACTAACGAAAGTTATCAGACTGCATCGGGGGAAAAAAAAAAAAGAAGTAAAGTGCTTCCGACTGTTCATCTGGAACATACACACAAGAAAGAGAGAGAGATCAGGCTTAGAATAATGATGGTTGCAGCGCAGACCCTCCGATGTTCATTGGCTGTTTTGTTCTTTTATTTTATTTATTGTCGTTTTTTTTTTTTTGAAATGCTCAGGTTAAGGACGGGTGGGAGTATTCTGAAGCTCAACGCCGGTACTCCTTGACGCCCCCCCACAAAAGAAACGAAGGAGGTCTCTCGCACCGCGGCACCAGTACCTTGACAGCATATTGACGGTTCATTTTACCAAAAGAAAAAGAAGAAGTCATGCACGTTAGGTGGAATAATACAATACATTAGAGTACTTTACGTCATCTCCGGTTCGTATGTATGCATGAATCTGGGTGCGTATCGTGCAAGATGAGAGTACAATATAAATGCATACATGTTGATTTCATTGGCCCTACACACGAGGATTGCGGCTGCTGCTACTCTTACTCTACTGTCTCAATGTCTGAGATGATGGATGGCTCCGACGGGTGGGTGGGTGCCCTGCTGGGGGAGAACCGGTCCAGCGACGAGAAGATCACGTCCGTGTCGTCGGTAGCATTTGCCTTGTGCAGCGCTTGGAAGCGTGAGATATTCGAGGCAGAGCTGTTCCGCTCCGAGCGCTGTTTGTGAAACTCGTTGCTGCGCCGCACGCCGAGCGTTGTACTTCCAGGGGATCCGGGGGGCACAGGCTGCTGAGAAGGTTTGCCCGCGTTGGAGATCGTATGACTGCTCGGTGTTGGCGGACCGCACGTCTTTTGACCTTTGCGTATGATGGCCAGGTCAATATTTGCCCTCGCCTGCTTCTTAAAGCGTTGCTCGGCCGACTCGGACTGCAGACGATGGATGGAAGACAGTGCGGAGATGTGATCCGCATGATACTGTTGACGAGAAATGTTCTCCCGCCTCGTAATCTTCGCGAAGTCGGACATGACAGCATCGAGCTGATGCACTGCCGCGCGACACAGCGGGTGGAACAGCACCGGCCGGTGTAAGCCATCCTCGCGGGGAACTACCAACAAGTGCGTCTTATTCACCACCGCGCGGCCGACCCCCTTGAACTTTTTCTTCACGTCCGTCGATGGCCCCGTCTGGGGGCGCGTTCGGCTTGGTGTCTTCGTCTGGCTGCTGGCCATGCTCCTATTGGCGCCGATCGGTCTCGTCGCCTCGCTCCCATTCGTTCCGGTGGAGGTGTTGAACCCGTGCGCCTTCGAAGCGAGGAGAGGGTCTTTCGAAGCGAAGGAGGGTAGATCCGAGAGGGCGGGGGACGGCGTCAGCACCAGCGAGTCTTGCATCGGGGAGGATTGCCCGACGGGGCGCTGCACCACCTCCAGCTGCAGCACCGTCGCGCTGTAGTACGTCATTAAGGGAGACGAGCTGGGCAGCAGCTGCCGGCGAAACAGCCGCTTCCTCGACGAGAGGGCGGCGAGGCCGTCGATTGCGGGACTGCGCTCCTCGCCGCCACCCAGTGCTAGTAAATCCCCCTCCATGCCGTTGGACCCCGCAGGAACGACACCAGACCGCACCGGCCGGTTCACACTGTTCACCGACTCCTCTGGGAAGGGTATGCGAGCCTCTCGTATCGGGTTGATCGCTCGGAAGAAGTGCGCACACTCGTCGTCTGGAGCAGTGCGCAGCGGCTGAGACGAAATAAGCGACGCGTCGTGCGGCCCGCCCTGCAGAAGTCGGGAGACCGGATACGGATCGGCGCTGTTACTCCCCTCAATCGGCTGCTGGCGCACCTTCGCCGTCGCCTTCTTCGCCATCTTAAGAAAGGACTGCACCTTGACTTTGCACTCCTTCTCCGTGTGGTAGTGCTCTCGCATCTTCTCCACCTTTCGGTTCTGCACTTGGCGGTGAAGCTTGCCGAGAAAGAGGCGGGTCAACGAGGCGGCGTTCACTGGTGCGGCGTCTTTCCCTCCTCCCACGCCGTTGGCACCCGCACCAGGCTCCTTGTGGTAGTTCGCCAGGTTCAGCTGGCCGCGCAGTGCTGATGGGGTCACCATAGGCGGGTGGACAGTGCTCCCGGAGCTGAGATTGGAGCTGGGAGAAGCGACACATGGCGAATTAATCAAGTTGGGCTTCACACTCGGTTTCATCGTGGCTGGCGCAGAGCCACCCTGGCCGCGTGGTGAAGGCCCGACGCGTGGTGTCTTATTNATTGCCGCTGAATCGGATTCACCACAGGAAGCAGCGGCACGCCCGTCGACATATTGCCATCCATCGCTTCATTGCCATACCAGAAAGTAGGCACCTCCGCCCCAATACTGTTGTTCGTCGTGAAGGTGCTGAAGAAACTTTTGCGATGGAGATTGAAAAGGTGGTTGTCATTACCCGAGAGCGGACCGTCCTCGTCAAAGATATGAATGTATGCCAGATGCGGCTTGACCTCGCTGTCTGGAGGGCCTATGGGTGGGAACATGGTGCCCCCCACGCCACGAGCATCAGCAGTACGCGATGGACTGCCGGTGCTGCTGAAGATTCCGGTGTCACCCTCGACCGACTCCATCGTGGTGGTGGGCGAGGGACCTGGACTGGAGCCCCAGAACTTGCCCATCTTTTTACCCGCGAGAAAGGGACTCACTGGGTACTTCCCCTGATCCAACAGGGGGGGCAGCCCCGACAGCCCCGACACCGTCTCCGTGTTCCGCGCCGTCCCAAAGAAGGCTCCTGTGGTTTCCTGCGAGAAGGGCACGGCATCCTCACTGCCGTCCGTGGTGATCTCCTCCCCCCGCCCTTCCACTGTCATATTCAAGGTGGCCCTATTCGGTGCAGCGTTCAGGGAATGATTGAACATGGCGGTGGCATTGCCGGGATGCTTGGAGGGACCCGAAATACCGGACACGAGATTGCCCATCGACGTCGAGGTAAACCCTCGGGCCGCGTTCCGCTGAGCGAGTTGGAGCTTCCGGAATCGAACCTTTGCCTCTTCCTTCAGGACTTTGTACGTTTCGTTGACGCGCTCCTCACTCTCAGACTGCAGCGCCTGCGCGTGACGCACGTACCGGTGGTAGAAATTCAAGAGTCGGAACTCCGCATTGGCGCATTCCACATCCACATCCTCGAAAGTGTTGTCTCCCAGCGGCTTGGCTAATTTCTCAGATCCAGGGCCCTTCGCCACAGAGGTAGTCCGGCGTGCGAGACTGTTACGTCGGGCGTCTGGGGGAGCGACGAAGGAGTGCATTTCCTCTCGAATGCCGTTCACACTGACAAACTGGCTGACACTCCCCCGCTGAATGCGAGGGGCCAGCTGCTCGTTGAACAGCATGGCAGAAGGACTTATCGAGTTGTCCCCCAAACTCTTCGAGCCACCCGCCACACTGATCTTTCGCTGAATGCGTGAGGCGTGGGGCCCACTAACCTGGGAAGAGCCTGACCCACCGACCCCGCTTCTCGTGCATTCGCTCAGCACGGACGTGCTGCTGGACCTTCGGGCGACAAAATCTTGTGGCAGAACCCTGTGGCTGTCGCTGACGTCCTGATCCAGCGACGGTGTTTGCTGTCCCGTGTGAGAGATGCCCTCCAGACAACCAAACTGGAAGTTCTGCAGGGCCGTGTAGGAAGACCCCGGAGCCTCCTCGTCGCGCCGCAGACCAATCCCCTGCTGGTATCCCCGCTCGTAGTGGTCCATCACCTCCTGACGTTTCTCCTCGCTCGCGCTCTCTTCCTGGAGGAAGTCCTGTGCGAGCGGGAGTGGCCAGCCCTTCACGGCCACGTGCGTCACCTGCAGACCGCTGCACCAGAACTGAAAGATGCGGTACATGTCTGCCCGGAAGTCTGCATGGAATAGTCCGGCGTTGGCATCGTTCGGGAAGGTGTAGTGAAGAGCGTAGTTGGTGAGACGCACCACAATGAAGCCGTAGCTCGGAAGGATGACGTCCTTCTCCTCGGAGCCCACCTCCGTGAAGATGGTCCCGAACAAGATGGCCAGCCGGTGGAAGCACAACTCCTCATAACGAACCAAATCCTCGTGCTCCATCATCGCACAGGCGAGCAAATTGAGCCCGTGCGACACCGATTCAATCACATCGAGAGGAGGCAGCGTGCCGCCACGGTAGACGCGAGGCATCGACAGGATCGTGGCATAGTTCCCTTTCTGCAAATGCAGGTTCAATTGTTGCATATGCTGTGGCGAGAACTCTTCCTCCCGCACCACAGAGCTGTTCGACGACCAAGCAAAGCGTTTTGTTTTTTTCCGGTTCCATCTTCGCGAGGCGTGGTGCAGTTCGACGACCAGCTGCCGTAGCGTCATTAAATCCGGAATGCTCTCCTTTACACCGCGCGGAAACAGCTCCTGATACAAGGAGGTGAGCCGCGTAAAACGACCAATAAGAAGACGCTCCATGTAGACACGCCGGCAGTGCACCACTACAAACCAGAAAAAGACAGCCACCATCTCGTTGGCGGACAACGAGTAGCGCATGAAGCGAGTGAGATCCAACCCGGAGAGCTGGCTCCGCATGGCCCCCTTCTCCCGTTCGAACAGGCGTTTGAAGAGCTCGTGAATCGGTACTCCGCACAGCTGAATGTCCTCCAGGTTCATCTCTCCGTCGGTGGAGAGCGCTGGAAGCGGAATCGTCAAGAGCGAGTGCGCGCCTTCGATGGTGCGATGACGCAGCTCCTCCAGCTGCTCCTCCCAGTCCATCTCAATCTTTGGAGTTTTAGTGCTGAACCCCGCCTCGCTCTCACCGGCATCCGTGATGAAAGTGCTCCCCTCCGCCAGCAGCCCGTCTGTGCGGCTGTTGTCGCTGAAGTCCATGTCATCCGCTTTGCCAGAGGACCGCACCACCTTCGCAAACTTGTGGAGCACCGGACCCTGCCAGAAGGGCGACATAGGCTGTTCGGCGGCAGTGGCCTGGTGGCTCTCTTCCGAAACTGACTCTAGCGTGTCATCCAGCACGAAGGTGGTGCTCTTGCAGCGGGTCACCCCGGAGGTGGTGTTTTGAGGCAGCGCCGCATTCTTCAAGTCGAGATCTTGCGACTTGGAGGGAAGCGGCCGAAGGGTGGCATTCGCTGGATCTTCATCGATCACCACGTTGTCGTCTATCTGAACAGTGGTATCCAAGATTTTGGTGAGGCTCACCTCGCCTGAAGGGATCTTGAGGATACCTTTCCCACCTCTGAAGGTGACCGCACTGTTTATTTCTCCCGTGTCCGTTGGCGATCCATGTTTCCCAAATGGATTGAACACGACACCCTTCTCCGGTGGTTCACCCGACTCCAGCTCTGCGCTTCCGAGGAGGGGTGGGTAGGTCGTGAAGCCCCGCAGTTGGGCGGCCACACTGTTCTTTAGGCGAGCGGGCTTACGGCAAGGGGCCCGCGGCGAAGAGGCGTTCTGACTGAACGGTTTTGAACCATCACTCAAGTCAAGGTGCTTCTGCTCCTCGTTGTCGCAGTCCGTGTCGCTCGCACTGCTCAAGAGTGTCGGCTCGGTAAAGTCCGATGAATGCTCCGAAAGGTCGGGAACCATGTGCTTCCCGACCCCGAGCGGTGTGTTCGCCTCGGCGACCTTCTTCGGGCTGTGCTCCGTTTCCTCTGTGTCGGGCATCACCAACGTCTGCGACACCCCCGGAGTATGCTCCTCCTCGACTTCCTGCGTCGATTTGGCGAGTGCCGGCGGGAGACCCGCCACCTTCGGGTCCAGCGTGTCCCACTTCACCTCCTCGACCCTGCCGTCCTCAAACAATACCTTGGTGACCCCCATAAACGTCCGGCGCATCAACACACCGCCGTGCTCACGCGAGGTCTCCTTCTCCTTCGCCTTGCGGCTTTTCGCACCGGGCCGACAACGCCTGCCCGGCAGCGGCCCCCAAGGTGGAGCAACCACGCGAGGCTGAGGACTGGACGGAATGTTGACCGGCTTCCTTGCGGCACGTTGCGCCTTCGCACTCGGCGGACGTGGCTTCAGTACAGCTGCCGTGGCCGTGAAGAGGGGGACGGAGGGGCCCAGCGGTGGGGAGCCCGCCCTCGCACGGTCCGTGAGGCTCCCGAGTCTTTCCGACGGGCTCTTTACCTCGCTGCGGCTCCCGTGGAACGAGGCGGAGGAGGAGCCAATGCGCTCCCCGAGCACTTCCAGGCTGCTCTGGGGCTCTATCACCGCGCTGCTGCTCCCCACGTGGCTGCGATTGTACCGCAAGCCGGACGGCTGAGAAGGGGGCTCTACGCCCGAGTTCGAGGGACGGCCGCTGTGCGTCACGCGGCCCTCCACGACCCTCTGTGGTGCGCCATTGGGATTCCTCGGTGCCGTCGGAGCCCTGAAGTGGCTCGTGCTACTTAAATGGGGGGTGCTTGATGTGGTGTTGATACAAGTGGACGACGAGGGTCGCAAAGCAGTGGGCGCCTCCGTGCTAGAAGACACGACGGCGAAGCTCAGGCGACTGCCCTGAGCGGGCTGCACCCCCCCGTCATCCGAGTGAGACGCGGTGCCGACATCACTCACGACAGGGGTATCTCGGGTACGGCCTGGAATAAAACGGTGTGCGCGGCGCTGCCCCGGACTGCGGACCCGCGTAATGCCTGCGGAGAGAGGTAAGGAGGCCGTCTTGGTTTGTCTTCCAGCGTTCGTGTTTTGTATCGTGGACGGCTTTATATCCGTTTCCTCCGAGACCCCAGAGGGCCGTTTACTGGAGCTGGGCGAGGAGGCTACTGCCCCGGAATAGTGTGAATTCGAACCCTGTGGAAAGAGGAACGGCTCACCATTCATCTCCACACTATGGCGGTTGGTGCAGCGGCCGAAGGGCAGCACCAGCGAGTGATTGGTGGTGGGGGTAGAGATGCCATCGTCATCCAGCACCTCAAGCGGCTTTCCGTACGCCGGACGGTAGAAAGACATGATATCGGAAAAAAAAAAATATAATCAGGATAAGCAGAGAAACAGCGAATGAATGTGTTCGTTCTTTCACTCTGTAGTGCAGAAGAAATCGCGAGAAGCTCTGTGTAGAATGTACAAGGAGGAGGACTGGTCGGAGCGAGTCGACTTTGCGGAAATTTCCTGTTTGTGAGCGGTGCTGAGAAACTACTGAGTGGGTATTACTGCGGCTTCTTCGCTTCTAGAAGATGGTAGATCTGTACACGTCAATGAAGTAAATACTAGTAGAAAAATACCAAAGCAATAAAAATAAACAGGACTTCGGTGCGATGTAATGAATGCATAAGATAATATAGTTTATTTTTTTTTTTAAAAATGTCTGACTTGTATTCAAGACAGCTAAACGTAAAATAAAATTTAGTTTCTAATGGTATTTAGCAATGAAATTTAAATACTACTATGAATCAGTGAAAGAAACTGTGTTTCACCTCTAAAGGCAGAAAGAGAAAAAAAAAGGGAGGAGAAAGTCAGGGTCAATCAGCTGAGTGATCGGCACCCTCTGTCAATTACTACCTCAATACTCTTCACTGCAATGGGCCCCTACATGATCATGAATGGTTCGCAGGCACACGAACAACGAAAAGAACAACAGCAAAAAAAGATAAACAAAAGAATATTGAAGAAACAGAAGGAGTGATTCCAAAGTGGCACTGCCCAAACTTAAACACAAACACACACACACAGAAAAACAAACGACCATAGAGCGAAGCACAAGCTAACTGTGCTATTATTAATATGATGATACATATTTTTTTTTGTTGTTGAGTATATATGTGTGTGTGAATCCCCTCTAACTCTAACTACCTTCGCGGGCTAGCAAGCCACTTGGTGCTTCTTTCTTCGCCACCACCGTGCAGCCCTCCACGACACACACACACAGTAAACGTCTGAGGAAGATCTGTGGAACGTAATGCGAATCTCCCACATCGCGCCGCTCGACCGCCTCGCATCAAACACCAGCGTTCTTCTTTTTCGCTGTTTGTACTACTACTATGGCTGTTGGCTCCCTATTACACTCTTTCTTTTGTTATTCATATTTTTTAAAAAACAATTGCCTTTTTTTTTTTTGTTGTTTTTTTGTGATTATCCTACTTAATATGACTTCATTTCCTAAAGAGAAAGTACTACTGTTTCCTATTGGACGGGCAAAGAAGACTCCCGTTCTCTCTCTGACGCTACACTACTCGCCGCGCCTACTTGAGGGTAGGTAAGCCGAGCAAAGCACCACCTCGTTGCCTATCAAACCTCTAGTCTAGTTGGCGCTGGTCATGTGCCTCCATTCAGACGGATCGAACTTCTGGTTCTCAATCGCCCACTTCGTCTTGGCACCCTCACGGTTTACCAAAGGCTTCCAGTTCCAGAAGCGCTCGTAGCGGCTGAACTTCTCTCTCATTTCTGGTCGCATCCACTGATCCAAAAAGATGTCATCATCCTCAATGACGGGCGGGTTCGGGCTCTGCAGCACGATATCCTTGAAGTGCGACCAGCCCGGCTCCAGACCCATCGACCGGTAGCAACCCCAGAGGGTGTACCACCCATAGAAAACTATGATCATCCACGCCATCCAGAAGGTGGGCTTCGTGGTCATGTTCAGCCGCATCCCGTAGCGGCTCGCCATCTCGTCCATCGTGCTGTCCCACGCCTCCTCTGTCATTCGGATACTCTCTTCGCGAGTGTAGGGGAACTTCGGGTCAAAGATTTCTTTCGGGTACTCGAACCACTCAATATGCGGGTTGAAGTCCATCGGCATGACCGGCTCATTGTGGGCAATTGAGGGAGGCGGACTGCCAGGCGGGTTGCTCGGCGTCACCGCGTCGTGTTGGCTGCTGTACTCGTTCGCAATGCCGCGTGTGGAGGAGCGCAGCGCGTGCCGCGAGAGCGTTGCAGCGAGACGAGATCGGAGAGGCACCAGCGCACCGGAACGGTGGCGACACGAACTCAGCATCGCGTGTGTTTGTGTGTGTGTGTGAACGAGTTCGCACTTTACACAACTAACTATAAACGAAGCTATCGTCGCTCTTACGGGAATCCAGAGGCACAGTAGATGTTCGAAAGTCTATGATGGTACACGCGCTATCCAGAACACTGGGATATATGAGGCAATGAGCACACCGTCTTCTTTGAAAGAATAATAATAATAAGAGGTGTTCAATCTGCTAAACTACTGCCATCCGTAGAGGAGGAAATAAATAAATAAATAAAAAAGGTAGAGGATAATAATAGTCATAAATGCAAATAGAGGTGAAGTGGAATGCGACGATTCCTTCGACTACGAACAACGCTGCCTATCCCGTTATGCCTCTAAAGATGAGGAGGATCGTATTTTATGTATTTACTTCATTCTGAGCTTATGCAACATCTACGCCATAATTTTAAACTTCTTTTCCTGTTCTAAACAAACAAACAAAAGAAACCGAATTGATGTTTCGTTGATTTCACCGCCCGCCACCATCCCCCTTCCCTTGAAGCTGCGGCTGCTTTGTTTCATCATGCATTCGATGTATTTTTGTTTACTCTCTCTATCTTGAGGAAGATCACAGAAACACTCACACACAGAAAATGAACACGGACACACATTTGCAAGGAAATCGCTGCAAGATGTGCGTGCGTGTGTTTGTGCATCAGTGTTTTTGTCCGCAGCACTTCTTGCAACGACAATTTGTTTTTTAAAAATAATTATCTACATCGAAATCACTCATCCACTTACTCTCCATCCTCGGCTTCGTTCTCTTCCTCCTCCTCGGCCTCGGCGAGCTTCTGGAGCGCCTCGGCACGGCTCCTCAGCTGCTTCCTCCGGCGGTTGTCCTTCACCTCCCAGTACTTCGCGA
>JASAOA010001163.1:0-12645 GCA_030849815.1 Vickermania spadyakhi | reverse complement strand
AGACGTTAGCGTTAGAGAATATATATAACTTCATGGGTACAGGCTTCATCTCATATCGAAAAAAAAAAGACTCAGACGTTAGAGAATAGATATAACTTCATGGGTACAGGCTTCATCTCATATTGGAAAGTACTCAGACATTAAAACAGGGTGTCGTCAGACCATGCAGCAGCGCTGTTCGTGACTTCGATGGTGGTGTCCATCCAAACGAAACACACGTACATTCGGAACTACATCACGATATTCCGCAAGTGAAATTGGACTCATCAAGAGCTCACCCTGCTGGACACGGCTCTACGAACGGAGGGTTGTCTGATGCCCATGTCTCAAGCGCGACCGATGAATCAAGCAGATGTTAAAAATACGTCGGGTACTTCTTAAAGGAGCGAAACTGCTACCCCAACGCCTTTTTGAAGGGAAGGAGAACAAGGCCGAGTAAGCCTTAAAGTTAAATTTTACAGAGGGAGGGACCCTCGACTGCCCAGTCACGCGGTGAGTGGCAGAAGATTAAAGATTATTGGTTCGGATATGACTGGGTCAAAGCTCATTAGTAAATAGTAAGAAGCTAATCAAAGGGAGAGCATCCCATTGCCAGTAGCTCATCAGATCCGGCAGTGCTGCTCATAATACCGCCAGCAGTTTTAACTGTCGGATATTTTTCCGTAGCTTCCTGAGAGAGCTACGGCATCCTTAGTTGGAGCTTGGCCAGTTGAGACACTTCGTGCGATGTAATAGTTCTCGATTTTCGTAATATTCTCCGATGGGATGTTTCTTCTTTTTATTGTCTTCTTTACCCTACACCTGCTGTACCCTCTGTTGATGGGATTTCTTAGGGGTACCACGGATGTAGGCGATACTGTTCTTCCACCTGAGTGAGGGAAGTCCAAAAATATATATATTTTTTTGATGCTTGCGTAGTGAATGACAAGAAAGGAGGTAATGGAAAGAAAGATGGATAGAAGAAAATGAGATCATTTTCTGTCACGCTCGTATGAAAATATTCTTTCTTTTCTTTCCTATATTATTAAGATTTTTAACTCTTTTTTCAGAAAAGAAAGTGATTCTTTAGAAATCCTCCCACCCACCCCCGAGGACCCACCTCGAATTGGACCCGTGGATTGTATAATACACTCAACGGGATTTTTTCTTTGCACTTCGCAACACACTGTTTTTTCTATATATGTACAGAATAAGCCAAAATATAAAACTTAAAAGTAATTAATTCGCTGGTTTTAAAATATTTTTCATATGAGCATGCTATCCGATGTAATGTAACTTCCGACTGCACCTTTTATTCTCTTTTAAAGAGAACTACGGATGTAACGCTTGACAGAGGATCCCTTGAGAGATTGCCAGGTGTTTTGCGAATTCTTTTTTATTCCCTTCAGAAGAACTGCTTAATTGTTTTTGCGCTTCTGCTCTTCCTCTACCTCCTTATTCGCTTTCTTTTCTATACATATCGTTTAGGTACTTCATATATCGTACGTCTGAAAGTAAGGGTGGCTGGGCTGCGTTCAGTTTCGTTGCGTTTGCCCAACGGCGGAGTGTGTGTCCTGAGGTGTGCCGAGCACCCTCCAAAAGACAAAGAGGAGCGGATCTGATGTGCCGTCCCCCCTTCCTAGCGTGTGGTGCTCGACACCAAAGGCCTGGTATTCGTCTCTGGGGCTGCCAGACAAGGGAGAAGAAGGGTACGGGTTACCCTCATTCTAGTGCGGCGGGGTTGACACTGCTCGACTCGGCTCCCTTGCAGGGGCTGAGGAGAACAACGTCACGTCATGCGAGGAGGGGGTGGTACGAAGTTCGGTGGTGGCGATGCTACCTCACGACATCGGTGCAGGATGCCCTTGTCCGCACACTGAGGAGGAAAAAGATGTCGATGCTGGGCGATCCCGTGGTGCTTTCAACTCCACTCGTTGTGTTGCGAGGGAGTGCGCGAGCGTATCAGACGTCTTGCGCCACTGCAGCGGAGTCGAGCTCCTTCACCTTCGTGGTGCGCAGATTGCTGCTTTGGGGCTCTACCGCCACATTTTTCTTTGCGCTCGTGTGCGTGGCACTGGCCAAGCTCTGTGAGAAGCGGGTTCACTCGCAGTTCACACTAGGGGAGGAGGAGGAGGCGAGAGACTTGGCAGCGCTCGATTTCGCTGTGCATGGGGACTGGGCGAAGGTGGAGCCGACGCTGCGGCCAGGAGACATTATACTGATGCGCGGCTCCGGGATAGGGAGTCGGCTCATCGTGGCCGCACAGCTCGCTTATGCGATCGGCAGTGCCGCGTGCCGCATGGTGTCCCATCCCACTTTAAAGTGCCTTCGTCCTTGGTCGACCTCCCAAAGCGCTCTGCACCAAGATGATGGATTGGCCTCAGAAGAATGGCGTTGTGATTCCGCACCTTCGCTTCGTTGGCAAGATTACTGGATGGCCCCACTGCTGTATTCCCACGTGGCGATGGTCGTCAAGATGGAACCGATCGCGACGTCACCGAATGCTCCCACGCCTCCACGAGCTATTATTCTGGAAGCCATGGTCAACACCGACACCCGTGTGCCGGATGTACAGGGCGTTGTGCGAGAGAAGTGCGTGCAGTGCGTGTATGCGCATGACCGCCTTCACTCTGTACAGCAACCGTCTCAAGTACCCGCGTATACGCACTTTGCCGTCCGACGTTTGCGACGACCCCACACAAGCGACGACGCAGAAGAAGCCGCATCCCTACAGAGGACTCGGAAGGAGGGCCAGCTGCCCGCCGTGGGCTTGGACGAGAGAATTTGGGCCTTTGCAGTCTCTCAGGTCGGCCGCCCGCTGGACGTCTCTCCCGCATATTGGATGGCGTATCTTTCCCCACACTGGCACAATTGGCTGCGTCCGTGGCGTTCGACGTCGGGCACCGTCTCCTGCTCTGAACTTCTCGTGGGCCTGTACGACCAGGTGGGTCTGTTGGCCGTGTCCCCTCCGCCAACAGCCGCAGACCGACACGGTGGAGGAGACGCAGCGTGTGGTGCCGCTGTCGACGTTGACTACGCCGCCCTGCGAACCTCTCCCTTTCACTTCACAGCGGTGGCCCTCCACCCGGCATCAGTAGGGAAGTCGGTGACAACTACCAGTGGGACGTCCAACCCCGGCGAAGAAGCGAGCGACAACAGGCCGACGACGAGAAGGACGACCACCTGCGCGGCTTTGAACGGGACGAGCCACGGGAGGGGTGGCGGTATCGTGGCTGTAGAAGACGAGGTGAACGACCCCCCCGGCAGGGAAGAGAAATTCTGGGCGAGCCCGCTCCGCTTTCGAGCAGGTTACGGCTTAGGACCCGAAATTCGCATGTGCCCTCAACACAACGGCGGAGAGCCGTGACGTCATCGAGAGTGACACCCAACCCCCCCTCTTTTCTCTGAGGGGAAGCGCTCGTAGCTCGAACACCTCAACGTCGACGGTGAACTGCAGTGCCGTGAAACAAACCATACGAGACGAGGGGACACAACAACAATAACACATTGTTGAGCTGCTACGGATTCCTTCATGCATTAAAATACGTACAATAAAATGAAATGGAAATCAAAAAATTTAATCTCTCTACAATCCATAAATGTGTATTTCTTTTTTGAACAAGTTGCCAGACGAGTACATAAAAAGAAAATATTTTAAGATTTACCGTACTTTTGCTTTAATTTTATCTTCTTCATTCATATTTTGTGAAGTGTTTTCAAGTGTGCCTTTGGACACTCTTATTACTCTAAATATTTTTTTCCTATTAGATTTTTAAATAATTTAGGTTCTAGTAGTTTTTAAGCGCTCGCCAGTGCTCCTTCTTTATTTCGGTTGCTGCTCGCCAAACATTTTTATCGTCGGCATCACAGCACCGGAAGCCTCGCTCTCAAAGTAGGAGATACATCGAAATATACAGATCTATACATACATACATATTGTGGCGATCTATTCCACTTTATTTTCGGCCATCACTGCGAAGTAAAACTTTTTTTGTTTTCTACATTTAAAGTTTTAATTTGGAATCAAGCGAAAAAAGAAAAACAAAATTACGAATTCGATCACTGACGCGTCTCTCTCTTCACTATCGTCTGTTTTTTTTTTTTTTTTTTCCATCGCGTTCGAGCAACGATATCGTATCGAGAGCGAAAACACTACAGTGCTTCTTTTAATAGTTTTTCCTGCACGAAATACGAAGAATCGGTAAAAAACCATTGCGGTTCTTGTTTTTAAGGGTTCGAAGGAGTTCCGAAGACGACGACGAGCCAGCGAACAACAACAACAACAACAACAACAAAATACTCCGTATTACCCCTCTTTTTTTAATCTTTTAAATCTTCTCTATCGCTGTGTGGTTTGCCCGTAATCGATTAGAAATCGAGTCAGAGCCCCGAACCTTTCTCTGACGTTGTTTTTCCCCCGGAATGAAACTACCCAACAGCCATTATCCGGAGGAGGAGTCGTCTTCCGTCATACCCCACAGCAGTGTTCTGGGACTGCGCACCCCAGAGACGTTGGATTCCGACAGTGAGGCCACGCAGGAGGCCACGCAGCGCTTGTACAAGCTGTGTCAGCAGTCCGTCGACTGTGAGCAGCGGATGCCGGACCCGGCGGCCATCCAATCCTGCGTCGAGGCCGGCGCCGATGTGAGCTTTAGGAGTCCGTACAGTGATCTTCCTATTCTGCACGATCTCGTTCAGAAAGGCTACGTCGCGTGTGTGGCGGCCTGCCTCAAGACCCCTCGCTCCATTGACTTCAACACCGAAGGCGAGGACTCGGAGCCGCCTCCGTATCGGTGTGGAGGAGGCGCATTACCGCCGCCGGGGCGTGAGGACCTGTTCCAGGAGCCGGTGAAGGAGGTGTGCGGCGGTGGCCGTGCAGTCTGGCAGGGCCCTCAAGGCATGCTGGAACTGTCGCCTTGCGTGTCTTCCGAAGCGCAATGCAACAGTAACGCCGACGAGGAGCGTGCGACTCATCCCGTGTCGCGGCGCTCTCCAAGTCATTGGTCTCTCTTGCACTGCGTGCTGCTGATCCACAGCGCCACCCGGACGACGCCCATCGTGGAGCTTCTCGTCCGTCGGCTGTTGGAAACGCACCCGTACGTCGATTACGTTGACTGGCGGGAGCGGGACCGACATGGACGAGACTTCATCTCGAATGCAGTGTACTATCAGCGGCTTTCGTATGTGTGGCCAGTGATCAAGAAAATACCGTACTTTAGGGGACTACAAAAACCCATTAAACTGCCTGATGGCATCTACTCAGAGGACTGGAACCGCTTGAAGAAGGATGACCGGACAGACTTCCAGCCTTTTAAGGTGATTGGGCAGAGGAGAGGCTGGTTTTCGTGGCTCTGGTGAAGAAGGGGGATGAAAACAACAGGAGTAACAGAATCGAAGATACGATGGTTTCTCCATAGATGGATAGAGAGGGGTTACTCGTATTGATTTTTTTTTGATTTTGGTTGAATGCTCAGATCTCCCGTTTTTTCTGTTCTGTTTTTCCTCCTTCCTTTGGCCAAGGGGGTTCTTTTTTTTATTATAAAAAAGAATATTATTTATAATATATACACGCACACGCACACCATTTTACCACTAAAATACCTTTTCTCTTTTTTTTTTTCCCTGGGATTCAATTAACAGCGGGACAGAACTGTTCATTTTATGGTTCTCCCAATAAGGTGTACATCGTGCTACTTCTTTACAAAAACGCGGCGAGGAGAGAGAGCAAGAGAATGAGGTCTTTCCAGGGCGATTTTTTTTCGAGATATTGCGGTTTCATTTTTCATATTATATATATATATATATTTCTTTCTCTCTTTCTTCGTGTGCCATTTTGGCTAATGCGTCAATTGATTGGGGTGCTCTATTAGGAGTGTAACTCAGTAATTAACCATAATACCATAACTCCTATTTGGGATTATTGATCTTATTTTCATTTTTCGGAGTGCTTAGTCGTTGGCATCCAGGGGGTTGCCAACGACTGCCACACGAATTTCTGGTTTCGTCATAAGATGAACTTACACACGATTGATAAAAGGAAAAAAAAAAGAATATTAAGGAAATCCATAATGTACCGTGGNTGCGTATAGCGGCGCAGAGGCAAAAGAAAACCAACTACAAAGAGACACAGATGAAACAGTAGACCACGCGAAGAAGAGCCATCAACACTATGAACGAAGTCGGTGGACACTCTGAAGGACGAACTCTCAAGGAGGACAGATGGACCTCTTTTCAGGGAATGTAGGGACAGAGCGAAAGATACTGGCGGTCTTGTTCATTTTAAAACCCAACAACCTAAATGAAAGCTCCCTTAAAATAAATATAAAGAAAGCTGGAACGCTGTGGCGGCAGCACCACACTTTGCTGATGCTTCATTTGCTTCCTTTCGGATTATTGATGTATTGCGTTCTTTTTCTTCTTCTGTTTTGAATCCAATTTTTTATTTTTCCATTTTTGAAAGTGTCTTTCCGAAGACTTTAATATACTTTTTTTTGTTTGTATTTTCTAGTTTACCATTTTTTTGTTTGTATTTTTATCTTTTGTTTCTATTTTTGTTTCTTTTTCATCAAAGCTTTCGCCCCTTTTTTTAAAAGAAGAAAGAAGATAATTTTCTGTGCGTTTGTGCGAATTGTAATTGTTAGACAAAAAAAAAAAAGAAACCGCGACAAGTGAAGCGCACGGCAACAGCGGAATAGATTCATTAGTGCCATCTTTAAAAGATTGTGTATTGCCGATCACTTCAATAGAATAGGGGTAAGACACAGAATAAAACCCATACAACTGTGTTTCTTCCTTCCTGTGGAAATTTAAAAATAAAGTACATAAATAATATTATTATTTTTATTATACGTTTCCACATACCCCAAGGTCATACTAATAGGAACAAGGAAGTTTTATTATTTGCCTTCAACACTCTTCAGATAGATCTACACACACACCCAAACACGCACACCCATCAAACTAACGTCTACTGTTGTTTGTACCACAGAAACAACGAAAGAATCCGTACATCTTTGTGTCTTTTGTGCAGGGCCTAACTGAATCATAAAAATAAGGAACTCTTTTAACATCAAGATACACCACCTGTAAATAGATATTTGAAAACTAGCACGAACACCACATATTGATCCACCGTATTTTTTTTCAAATCTAAAACAAGTTAAAACGTAACACTAGAGCATTTCATTCCTGTTTTATTGCCGTGTGTTTTATCTCGTTTTAGCCGATTATTTTTGTGGTTCCATTATTTTTTTTTTTTCTCTGTCAGCTCATTTTATTCGTCGTAATTTTTTTTTTTTCTAATCATTGCGATCGCGTTTAGTGCTTCCTCATTATTTTCTCCGAATTATCGTGATCGATATCTATTTCGTATTCTATATTTTTTTTTTTCCAATTTCTTGTTCGGATCTGCAGCCTGAGTGAATCTGCAGTTCTCATTAACCCACACCACTTCCCGACTTTCATTTTCTCGATTCAGTATTAAAGTGAATTAAGGAAACGCGATGTCAACTCCCGTGACAGGCGCTCCGAACTTGCAGAAGCATGCCGACCTGCGGTCGGATCTGCGGCACCAATACATTTTCTCACGCGTGAAGGACTTCTTTTCGGGTGGTGAGCCCTACGCCGCGGAGGACGTGCAGCGCCAGATCGACACGAAATTCACGGACGGGTCGCCGAACTTCGTTACTGTTCACCAGTTCCTGATGGGGACTGGACCGAACGTGCTGCTGTTTCTTTTTCAGCCCCGCATCTTAGATGACAAGGTGGACGAGCTGATGGTGATCGATCCGGCAAAGAACGTCATGCCGCAGATCCTGAAGCGGTGCGTGTACGTGACGCGCGCTGCTGATGGAATGGAGATCAACGGCAAGGACGTGAACCAGGTCGTGCAGGACGTTGGGATGGGCATCCTACAGGGCGACGTGCTCTTCAGCTTCGAGCAGCTACTGACGGAAGTGTACATGCCGCTGTTCAACAAGCAGTCGTCGTGGGGGAGCAACTCGCCGGAGGACAAGAACAACTTTATTGTGACGCTGATGCGGTACGCGGATCGCGTGTCGGAGTTGCAGCAGATGAAGGACCAGACGACGCAGCTGAAGCCGATGCCGGACGCGATCTGGCAGCAGCTACAGCAGGGCGGTCGGCGCGGTGGACTGAACGACCCTTCGGTGGTGCGGCAGCTGACAAGCGTGGTGGAGGAGTGGATCGACGCGGTGCTGGGCGAGGTCGCGAGCGAGCCGAACTACGAGGCTGAGGTGCTGGATGAGCGCGCGGGACCCAAAACTGAGATTGAGATTTGGAAGAAGCGTTTGGCGAAGCTGAACCTGATGGAAGACCAGCTGGAGACTGTGAAGGCCCCGAGGGCCATGCAGTACCTCCGCGAGGCCCGAAGCCCGCTGGTGAACCGCTGGACAGAGATGGACGCGACGCTCTCAGAGGGGGTGGCGGAGGCTCAAGAAAATGTGAAGTACCTGCAGTCGCTGGACACGTACTTCGATGTGCTGTACACGTCGAACCTGCAACAGATCATGAACGTCCTGCCGTCGCTCATCTCGAACATCCGAATGATGTACACGATTGCGCGCTACTACCCCACTAGGGACCGTATGACGGCGCTCTTCTTCAAAATCACGAACGAGATCGTGTCGTCGTGCAAGCGGGCGATCAACCCATCCGGGACGCGGGCTCGCATCTGGGACATGGCGCAGAACAACAACTCGCTGCAGGACCTCCTGAGGCGCCTGGAGGTGAGCGCGCAGCTGAACGAGGTGTACCTGAGCGAGTACCGCAAGGCGCAGGACATCCTCGCGAAGAAGGGCGGGAAGCTGTTTGACTTTGACGAGCTCAAGTTTCTGGGCCACTTCAACCTGTTCGCGAAGCGCGTCGACAAGCTCATCTCGGTGTTTCGCCGTGTAGAGCAGTTTGGTATGCTGCGGGACTACAACATTGAGCAGATGGAGGGCCTGATCCCCCGCTTCGAGGACTACCTTGGCCAGCTCCGTGGCAAGACAACCGATATCTTGGACATCCACGATAACAACAAGTTCGATGTGGAGTTCAAGAACTTCGAGACCCGTCTCTCCGAGCTGGAGACGTCGATGCAGGTGGCGATCAACTCGTCGTTCGAGAACATCACCTCGACCGAGAACGCCGTGCAGCTGTTGAAGAAGTACCAAAAGATTCTCAACACGCCCACCTTCGCAGCGGACCTGGAGTCGAAGTATTTGGTGATCTTCTACAGCTACGGGCTGGAGTTGGAGAAGGACCAAAAGACGTACGAGCGGCACAAGGCGGACCCGCCCATGGCGCGCAACATGCCACCCGTCGCTGGAGCGATCACTTGGGCCCGCCAGCTGCTGCGCCACATCAAGGGCCCGATGGACAGGTTCAAGACGAACCGAACGATCATGGCGAACACGAAGGACATCAAGAAGGTGATCCGAACGTACAACAAGGTGTCGATCGCACTGCTGGAGTTCGAGGCGATCTGGGTGGATGCGTGGAAGCGCTCCATTGAATCGAGCAAGTCTGGCCTGAACGCGACGCTGCTGGTCCGCCACGAAGGGCGGCTGTACGTGAACTTTGACAAGGAGATCCTGCAGCTCGCGAGAGAGACGCGCTCGCTGATGCTGCTAGGCGATGTGGACGTACCCGCTGCAGCGAAGGGAATCCTGATGCAGGAGCAGAAGCTGAAGGTGTTCTACAACGAGCTCTCTTACCTTGTCCGTGAGTACGAGCGGATCGTTGGCCGCGGGAACGAGACCAAGTGCAAGATTGTGAACATTACGCGACCGCTACTGCAGCCCGTGATCGACGCCGTGGACGCGGTGTTCAAGCCCGGTGAGACGACGCTGACGTGGACGTCGATGAACGTGGACGCGTATCTCGAGAACGTGCGTACCGCTGTAGGGAACCTGGACAAACTCGTGTCGAAGGTGAACGAGATCATCTTGAATCGTATACAGGTCAACTTGAAGGCGATCTCTTCGACGCTGCTGGTGAGCCTGTTCGACGAGCACTTCACGCTGCCGCAGTTCGTGCTGATCCAGGAGAAGAACATCCGGCAGCAATGCGAGGTGATGAACATTAAGAACCGTGAAATCGAGAACGCCGTGGAGGACGTGATTGCTGTGATTCAGGCAGCGATGGAGAGTGCGGACCAGGACAACCAGACTCGGGAAAAGGTGATCACGCTGAAAGCTCATTTCAACCGGCTGATGTTCAAGGCGATCCTGACGTGCACCACGCGGTCGCTGAACTTGATCAAAAAGCGCGTGGGTACCCGAAACCGCGTGGCGTTTCTCTTCTCGGAGAAACCCTTCTTCGACGTGGATGTGCAGCTGATCAACGCTGAGCCATTCATGTTCCTGAACCCCTCGCTGGATGAGGTGCAGAAGACGATCAACCAGTGTGCGACGGCGATCCTCTCGTGTAGCAAGTACATCGCACCGTGGAGTGGGCTGCCGGACGAGAGCATGTCCTTCTACGAGGAGATTGCGAAGAACAAGGAGATCGTGAAGGTGGTGTTGCTACTCACGGGCGGCGTGCACGGGCTCCGGAAGCAAGTGATGGAGTACCTCTCCCACTTCCGCAAGTACGAGGAGCTGTGGAAGGTGGACAAGGAGGACGCGTACGAGGAGTTCCTCCAAAAGAACCCGGAGCTGAGCTCGTACGAGGAGAAGATCGAGATGTATGTGGCCCTCGGCGAGGAGATCAAGGAACTTTCCGACGTGTACAACATCGGGTCGCTTTCGATCCAGAACAAGCTTCTGAAACAGGACCTGCAGCACCGCGTGACGGGGTGGAAGGAGATGTACATGTCGAAGCTGTACGCCAAGGCGCAGGGCGACCTGGACGCGCTGACACAGAAGATGGAGGAAGAGAGCGCGCAGCTGGCGTTGCCGATCCCCGACCAGGACAAGCTGGAGGACCTGCGGGTGCTGATGGACACGTTGAAAGACATCCGCAACCGTGAGGCACTGGTAGACTTCCAGTTCTATCCGGTGCAGCAGGCGTACACCATCCTGCAGCGGTACAGTGACCTGGTGTCGAAGGAGGAGGCGGATCGCGTGGAGGACCTCGTCTTCAAGTGGCGTCGGCTGCACAGGGCGGCGGAGAAGCGCTCGGACGAGATCTTCTACATGCAGCACGGGTTCAAGAAGGGCTTGACGCAGGAGGTGCAGAAGTTCAGTGCGGAGGTGATCGCGTTCCGCAACGACTACGACGCGAACGGCCCGATGGTGGAGGGTCTGCAGCCGCAGGAGGCCATGGAGCGTCTGAAGCGCTACCAGCGTCAGTTTGACGACAAGTACCGGAAGTGGAACACGTTCATGGCGGGCGAGGAACTCTTCGGTCTGCCGGTGCACAAGTACCCCGAGCTCGTGAAGACGCGCAAGGAGCTGGAGCTGCTGGACAAGCTGTACACCTTGTACATCAACGTGCTGCAGAAGGTGAAGGGCTACAACGATATCCTGTGGTGCGACCTCGACTTCGATGCGGTGTGCGAGGAGGTGAGCGTGTTTGTGAGTCAGTGCAAGCGGCTCCCTAAGTCTTTGCGCGACTGGGACGCGTACATTGAGCTGAAGAAGATCCTTGACGACTTCATGGAGCTGCAGCCGGTGATTCAGGAGCTGAAGAACCCTGCTGTGGTGGAGCGGCACTGGCAGGAGATCATGAAGATCAGTGGCCACAAGTGGCGCACCGACGCCGACCTGTTCAAGCTGCAGGATCTGGTGGATGCGAACCTGCTGGCGGTGGTGGAAGAGGTGATCGATGTGGGCAGCTCTTCGGTGCGTGAGGCGGAGATCGAGGCCAAGTTCCGCATTCAAGAGGCGCTGTGGAAGGATCAGGAGCTGAAGTTCAGCGAGTTCAAGCACCGCGGACCGATCATCCTGAAGGGTGACGACACGACGGCGACCCGAGAAGCGCTGGAGGAGTCCTCGCTGGCGGTGAACTCAATGCTGTCGTCGCGTTACTGCTCCTTCATGCGCGAGAGCATCCAGAGCTTCCTTCTGAAGCTGGTCAAGGTCAGCGAGACGATTGGACTGTGGTCGGAGGTGCAGTTCACGTGGCAGTACCTGGAGGCAGTCTTCGCGGGAGGTGATATTATGAAGCAGCTGCCGCAGGAAGCCAAGCGCTTCGCGATGATCGATAAGCAGTGGAGCAAGATTATGAACAAGGCGAACGAGCAGCCCAACGTGCTGGACTTCTGCTACGAGAACGAGCTGCTGATGACACTGCCGAACCTGAAGGAGCAGCTGGATGAGTGCCAGCGCAAGCTCTCCCTGTACCTGGAGCAGAAGCGTAACCTGTTTCCACGGTTCTATTTCGTCTCTGATACGGTGCTGCTAGAGATCTTGTCGCAGGCGAGTGACCCGCAGTCCATTCAGCCACATCTGGCGTCGCTCTTCGATGGTGTGGCGACGGTGACGTTCGAGCGCGTGAAGCCGAAGGAGGCTGGCGCGCAGCCGTACTTCCAGATTCTGGAGATGACCTCCGGCGAGGGGCAGATGGTCCCAATGCGTGAGCCCGTGCCGTGCGTGGGCAACGTGGAGGACTGGCTGAACCGGCTGTGCAACGGCATGACGGACACGATGCGAGATGTCGTGAAGGGCAGTGTGACGGAGCTGGGCACGCTGCTGGCGAATACGAATTACCTTGGAACCA